>ML304593.1:0-67940 GCA_005239505.1 Nicotiana paniculata | reverse complement strand
AAAGCGTAGAGATTGCGTTTCTAGGCACGGGGGAAAACTTTAATGATAGAAATCGTTAAAAACGCAGCTTAATCAGTCAAGAACACCATGTAACCCTCTCTTCAGCTGTCTCACTGTTTTGGGACGAAGATGAAATGTTTTGGGGTCTTAAAATTCGAATTTTCCGACTTATACTACTTGTTTGACCTGACCCGGTTGGCGACCCGGTTTTATCCCGGACAGTCCGTGGTAAAACAGTCATAACTTCTTACTCCGATGTTGGTTTGACGTGAGGTTTTTTTGGTTGTGAACTAGACTCGTAGAAATTCGATTCGGTAGGTTGTGGGTCCCATAAATCTTTATATATTGGGAGAAATGATCTGATACATTTGACCCAAAGTTTAAAAAATTTATTAGAGAAATTTACGATAACTTTTTCCGACCTTTATTTCGCAACTTGCTTGACTCCAAAAATTAACATGTGACTAGTGTGATATTATAATACCTCATAACACATTATTCTTAGCATATTAGACACTCTTAGTCTTATCCCACAGGTGCAAGTTAACTTAAATCTTCCGAACGCGCGGGGTGCTACCCGAGTCATTTCTTTAACCAAGAACCTTTGTTTAAGGGATTCCTTTGACCTAAAGCTTTAGTTTTGTTCCTTGATATTACCACACATTTTCAGTCTTATTCTCTCAATTTGCTATACCCAATCATATATACCTTATATAACCACGCCACGTTACGTATATTATGTAAGAGAAGAGAGAAAAAACCACATGGGGTCTCACAGTATGACACCCCGTTATTGATATTGTTTTGATAAATGAGGTGACGCACACGCTAGGTGATGAGCGTGGGGGCGTGCACCGATAGGTATTGTGACTTGGTCCATCCCGTAGCATCTATTAAGCCGCATATTCGATTTGAAATCTTACGACCTCCTGCCTTTTAGAAGTTTATACTTGTTATGGGCTGTGAGCCATGATTGGGGCCTTGTGCCGAACTTCTTAGGCCCTTAGGGGTATTTTCCATGATTGGGGACTTGTGCCGACCTGTTTGGACCCTCAGGGGGTACTTTTAAACTATTCTACCACTATCCTATTAGTGAATTGTGAACTTAGTCATTGTTTCCTAATTTTTGTTATTTTTACTGTTATCACACTACTTTGAAAACTCTGAAAAGTATTTTGGACTGAGTCCCGTAAGTCGAGACGAATTGCCCAAGTGGCTTGTGAGGGTGACTGAGTCAGGCCGAGAGCCGAGTATGTGAGGATGGCTATGGATCGGGCTGCACGCCGCAGCAATATATATGTGTTAGGCCGAGTGCCGAGTATATGAGGGCAGTTATGATTATATATATGTAGTGAGGCCGAGAGCCAAGTATGTGGGTATGAGGGAAATTATGGATCGGGCAGCACGCCGCAGCAATATATACAATATATGTGGATCGGGCTGCACGCCGCAGCAATATAATATACATTATATATATGGATCGGGATGCACGCCGTAGCAATATATATATTGGATCGGGCTGCACGCCGCAACAGATATANTATATATATATATATATATATATATATATATATATATATATATATATATATAAATGTAGTGGAGCGGGCTGCTCGCCGCAGCAGTTGCGTGTGTTCATGGTACTTACTGAGTACGAGTGTTATGAGAGAGCATGATATACTGATAGTGGAGTCACGAATGACTAAGAGGCTTGCCTGGGAGGCTTTATTGTGAGTGATACTGTGCCCGGGGGGCTTCTATTTTTATGAAAATACTGTCTTTCACTCTTCTTTACACTGAGCCTTTGATAATACATGTTGGATATAAGTTTTCCTACGAGATTATAATGGAAACCATAGTTTTCATGAAATATTCGGAATTGTAGATTTCTAACTTGATTGATTCATTTCCACTGTTATTTGTTATACGGATCTACATGATTTAAATGCTCGTCACTTCACTCAAGTTCTTAGTTACATTGATTATTTACTGAGTTGGCATACTCACGTTACTCCCTGCACCTCTGTGTGCAGATCCAGGTACCAGACCATCTCGCTAGTTGATTTCTGGACAAGCTTGGAGTTGTCCGAGGATTGAGGTAGCTTCTCAGCGTCCCCAGCTCACCTCCTTTCCTTCCCTCAGATTATAGTTTCTTTTGGTCTTTTGTACCTCAGACTTTGGTTGTAGCAAGACATTGTTGTACATTGTATTTTCAGTCTTAGATGCTCATGACAGTTGACTCCAGGTTTTGGGGAAGTATGTATTTGTTTTACCTCTTTCTGATATTTTTAAACTCTGCTAAATTTTGGGGAAATTATGGGATATGTTAATAATCTGAAAGGGTTGGCTAGCCTAATTCCATGATAGGCGCCCCATCACGGCAGGCTTAGGATTTGGGGCCGTGACACGTGGTGTGCTAATCAACGTGCTTCTGCTTTAATAAGAGGAACTCCTGAAGAGAATTATGAATTATTGTCTTCATACTTGTATATGATGAGAAGTAAAAACACGGGAACATATACTAACATAAAGATAGATGACAACAATAGGTAAACAATCAAAAAAGAGTTTATTAGTCTGTTTTATAAAATTTAGGACATGTTGTCTTTAACCAGTTATAAAGTTAAGGACGTGTTGTCCTTAACTTAGAATTGCAAGTTAAAAAATTAAGGACATGTTGACCATAACTTTTGACCTTGTTAGTCTAAGTTAAGGACTTCATGTCCTTAACTTTTGAGCTTGTAAATCTAAGTTCAGGACTGTATGTCCTTAACTTTATAACTTGTAACTCTAAGTTAAGGACTGCATGTCCTTAACTTTTGACTTTGTTAGTCTAAGTTAAGGACTCCGTGTCCTTAAATTTTGAGCTTCTAAATCTTAGTTAAGGACTACATGTCCTTAACTTTATAACTTGTAACTCTAAGTTAAGGATTGCATGTCCTTAACTTTTGACTTTGTTAGTATAACTTCAGGACTACTTGTTCTTAACTTTTGGCCTTGTAACTTGAAGTTCAGGACTGCCTGTCCTTAACTTTTGACCTTGTTAGTCTAACTTCAGGACTACTTGTTCTTAACTTTTGGCCTTGTAACTTGAAGTTCAGGACTGCCTGTCCTTAACTTTTGACCTTGTTAGTCTAACTTCAGGACTACTTGTCCTTAACTTTTGGCCTTGTAACCTGAAGTTCAGGACTACCTGTCCTTAACTTTTGACCTTGTTAGTCTAAGTTAAGGACTGCCTGTCCTTAACTTCTGTTAACCTTCTTTTATACTGTATTTTCAGGTTTCTTTATATGTTTTATGCATATGGATCATCAATATCTGGTTGGAATCATTGTAGACCAGTGATTGCTATTGATGTAACTTTTTTGAAGTCAAAATTTTGTGGTGTTTTAATGATTTCAGTTTCAAAGGATGCAAATAACCAAATTTTTCCACTAGCCTTTGGAATAACGGAATATGAAAATAACAATTCCTATGAGTGGTACTTTAGTGAGCTTTGCAATGCAATTGGGAGCCGTGAAAATTTAATTTTCTTATCAGACATGCATCAATCTATTGCATATGACATCACCACGGTATGTCCTGAAAGCCACCATGGGATTTGAATCTATCATTTGGAGAAGAACCTAAAGCGAAGGAAAGTGAAAAGTGAGGTCATGAAACTTTTTCAAAGTGCTTCTATACATGCGCAAAGAATTTGATATTTACATGTCAGATATAGCAAAAGTAGATAAGAAGACTTATGACTACTTGATGGAAGAAGCACCGGAAAGGTGGGCACGTTCTTGTAGTCCACGACGAAGATATGACATACTCACAACAAACATAGTTGAGTCAATGAATTCTGTCCTATTAGAAGCAAGGGAGCTACCTATATTAAGAATGATGGATTTCATTCAAGTGAAGCTACAACGGTGGTTTTACGAAAGAAGAAATGAAGTAGAAGGAACTTTTTATGATGTTTCTTGTTGGGTAGAAGAGGAATTGAAGAAAAAGATAGATTTAGCATTTACTTTGAATGTAAGTATTATGTTCTATGTTTAGGTTATTATTTTAATATAATTTAACATAATGTACTAACTTATAATTTTTCAACATTGAAGGTCTTCCCTGTTGATTCATGGCGTTCTAGAGTTGAAGAAGAAGGAATTACTTTCTTGGTGGACTTAAACAAAAGAACATGTGATTGTTTTCAGTTTCAATTTGATGAATTACCATGCATACATGCAATTGCATCTATTGAGAAGAGAAACATCAAGAAGTCCAACTTTTGCTCACACTAGTACTTAAAGAAATCTTGGTTGAAAACATATGAAAAACAAATACATCCTGTAGGACATACTGATTCTTGGATTGTACCAGAGAGTATTAAGTCACAAATTGTTAAACTTCCAGTTTCAAAGTTCCACTAGGTAGAAGGCAGAAGAAAAGGCATATTCCAGCTACCGAGTCATAAAAAATAACATTCAAATATGGTCGTTGCAGAATAATTGGTCATAATAGAACATCTTGTATATATTCTCCGACAGTCCATCCATTTTCAAGGAAGCATATAGAATAGTAGATATATCCACTTATGTTTATTGATTCATTTAAGTTTTTGCTATAAATTGGATTTATTTAGATTGTTCTTATTTGAGCAGATGTCTGAATTTTCAAAATTTCTTTCTACAAAATGATATATTCGTTCTTTTTGTTTCTTTTGAGTTCAAAGTTCAAAAGTTAAGGACAGGCAGTCCTTAACTTTGACTTACAAGTTCAAAAGTTAAGGACAAACAGTCCTTAACTTCAAGTTTCAAGTTAAAAAGTTAAGGACAGACAGTCCTTAACTTTGACTTACAAGTTCAAAAGTTAAGGACAGACAATCCTTAAGTTCTAGTTCAAAGTTCAAAAGTTAAGGACAAGTAGTCCTTAACTTTGACTTACAAGTTCAAACGTTAAGGACAGGTAGTCCTTAACTTCAAGTTTCAATTTCAAAAGTTAAGGGCAGACAGTCCTTAACTTTGACTTACAAGTTCAAAAGTTAAGGACAGACAGTCCTTAAGTTCAAGTTCAAAGTTCAAATTTCGAAAGTTAAGGACAAGTAGTACTTAACTTTGACTTACAAGTTCAAAAGTTAAGGACATGCAGTCCTTAAGTTTGAGTTCAAAGTTCAAAAGTTAAGGACAAATAGTCCTTAACTTTGACTTACAAGTTCAAAAGTTAAGGACATGCAGTCCTTAAGTTTGAGTTCAAAGTTCAAAAGTTAAGGCCAAGCAATCCTTAACTTTGAGTTCCAAGTTCAAAACTTAAGGATTCAATTTCAAAAGTTGAGGACAAGTGGTCCTGAACTTAGACTTTCAAGTTCAAAAGTTAAGGACACTTGGTCCTGAAGATTGAGTTTCAATTTCAAAACTTAAGGACTCTTGGTCCTGAAGTTTGAGTTTCATGTTAAAAAGTTAAGGACACTTGGTCCTGAAGATTGAGTTTCAATTTCAAAACTTAAGGACTCTTGGTCCTGAAGTTTGAGTTTCATGTTAAAAAGTTAAGGACACATGGTCCTGAACTGTGACTTACAAGTTCAAAAGCTAAGGACAAATTAATACTTACAATCTCAATACACTTAATTTAGGGATTGCAAATAGACAAATAAATACTTGACAGAAACAAAGAAATTAATAACATGATGCCTTCATATTACTTCTGAAATTATAATTTTCCATAGTTGTGAAAAAAAACTTTTTTTCCAATGAAAACAAAATAAAAGTGCCTTTTGAGGAATTTACAAGATATTTCAGAATTCATATGGATTCTTTACAGCAATTTTATAACAAAAATCAACTACAACTAACTTTCTTTACAACTAAACTACAGCTCCTTCGGACAACAAGTTTCATTTTCTGGTAGTGTATCATAACCAAAATTTCTTTTCCATTCTCCACGTGACCAAACATTTGCTGCAAGTTCTTTTCTAAAGTCTTTTATGTCTTCAGGTTGGAATTTCTCCACATCATTCCCCATCATCAACAACTCCACATACTTGATTAGGAATACACCACAATTAGTCCTAAGAAAAATGTAAGATATGGAGTCAATTAAACAATAAATCTAAAGTACATATAAATTATATAACAAATAACAACACGTATGATCCAGTTTGGTGTGGTGATCTTTGCCATTGAATATCAAATTTGTGGAATACATTTCCAAAAGACTTGTGATTTTTCTCAAACTGTGAGAACTTTAGCAAGTTGGGGATCAGGCGTGCATACATTTCAATGTGATTCATTCCTGCCTCATATGGCTCACTATATATGGAATCATACACATCAATCTTTTTCTCATTCAAGTCCAATACCCCCAAAAGAAAATGTGTCACAACATTATCATCTTCTGAAGGAAGCTGACATGGAAAAAAGATTTTGTCAACTTCTGTCTAAGAAATTCCACATCTATGATTGTCACCCCAAACATATGGTGTCAGAACCAATTGATTATCAACACACCAAAACCCATCTGTAATATCTTCATTGAATTCCTTATATATCTCTAGTATATAGTTATCAAAAACTATATTGGTAGATGTGCAACAAAAAGGATGATCGCGAGGGTGGTAGCATTCCTTCTTTCTCAGATAATATAGGGCAATGTCAATATGCTAAGGCAAGAAATAAAACAAATCCATCAGTCATAAAATAATTAAAAAATAATAAATTAAGAATAAAGAAAATAAATGCCTTGCTAATTATCAAACCTGATCATCAAGTACAAAGCTACTATCTGAAAGCTCTAGGAAAAACATTTTGCTCCTGATTTTTTGATGATACAATTTGTTTGGATTCCTTTTCACACCATTATCATCAATATATATATATCAGTTTGTCCCCTGAAAATTTTGAAAATATCAAAGTTAGAAGTTAGTCACCATTTCCTAATAAAGGACACTTGGTCCTGAAGTTTGAGTTTCAAGTTCAAAAGTTAAGGACACTTGGTCCTGAAGTTTGAGTTTCAAGTTCAAAAGTTAAGGACACATGGTCCTGAACTTAGACTTACAAGTTCAAGACACTTTGTCCTGAACTTAGACTAACAAGTATAAAAGTTAAGGACATGCAATCCTTAACTTATAGTTCCAACTTCAAAAGTTGAGGACACTTGGTCCTGAACTTAGACTTACAAGTTCAAGACACTTTGTCCTGAACTTAGACTAACAAGTATAAAAGTTAAGGACATGCAATCCTTAACTTATAGTTCCAACTTCAAAAGTTGAGGACACTTGGTCCTGAACTTAGACTTTTAAGTTAAAATGTTTAGGACACTTGGTCCTGAAGTTTGAGTTTCATATTGAAATGTTAAGGACACTTGGTCCTGAACTTCAAGTTTTAAGTTGAAAAGTTAAGGACACTTGGTCCTGAACTTCAAGTTCAAGTTCAAAAGAAAACCACACATGGTCCTGAACTTAGATTTTCAAGTTCAAAAGTTCAGGATAGATGGTCTTGAACTTAGACTTACAAGTTCAGAAGTTAAGGACACATGGTCCTGAACTTTGACTTACAAGTTCAAAAGTTCAGGACACTTGGTCCTGAACTTTGAATTCCAAGTTGAAAAGTTAAGGACACCTGGTCCTTAACTTTGATTTCCAAATTCAAAAGTTAAGGACACTTGGTCCTAAACTTAGACTTACAATCACAGAATTTAAGGACACTTAACTTTAGGAATTTCAATACCAGTACACTTAGTCCTAATTTTAAAATTACAAGTTAAGGACACGAATTTAAGAAATTAAAAAGTAATGAAATAAATTAAGGGACTTACGGTTTTTTTGCAATATTTCCTTTTCTCCTTGACCAACCACACAATGAATTTCTTCAATAATTTTGCATCATCTTTGGCATAATGAAAATACATGTACGAGTATATTTTGATTTTATCCAGCCCGATTTCTTGGGAGTATTTTCATTGTGCTCCATCGATGTTCCTGTTTTTCTATCCGGTTCAAAAGGAGATTCCAACTGCCAACTAAGCTTCTTATTCCTTTTACCTCGACCAAGATCTTTTTCAACATTTCCTTCAACCTCCATTGACAAAAGTTAAGGACTACATGTCCTTAACTTTTGACATTGTTAGTCTAACTTCAGGACTACTTGTCCTTAACTTTTGGACTTGTAACCTGATGTTAAGGACTACCTGTACTTAAATTTTGACCTTTGTCAGACTAAGTTAAGGACTGCCTATCCTTAACTTCTGTTAACCTTTTTTTATACTGTATTTTCAGGTTTCTTTATATGTTTTATGCATATGGATCATCAATATCTGGTTGGAATAATTGTAGACCAGTGATTGCTGTTGATGCAACTTTTTTGAAGTCAAAATTTTATGGTGTTCTAATGATTTCAGTTACAAAGGACTCAAATAACCAAATTTTCCCACTAGCCTTTGGAATAGCAGAATTTGAAAATAACAATTCCTATGAGTGGTACTTTAGGGAGCTTCGCAATGCAATTGGGAGCCATGAGAATTTAATTTTTTTATCAGACATGCATCAATATATTGCATATGCCATCGCAAAGGTATATCCTGAAAGCCACCATGGGATTCGTATCTATCATTTGGAGCAGAACCTAAAGCGAAGGAAAGTAAAAAGTGAGGTCATAAAACTTTTTCAAAGTGCTGCAAGAGTATACAGGCGCAAAGAATTTGATCTTTACATGTCAGATATAGCAAAAGTAGATAAGAAGTCTTATGAGTACTTGATGGAAGAACCACTGGAAAGGTGGGCACGTTCTTGTAGTCCACGACAAAGATGTGACATACTTACAACAAACATAGTTGAGTCAATGAATTCTGTCCTATTAGAAGCAAGGGAGCTTCCTATATTGAGAATGATGGATTTCATTCAAGTGAAGCTACAACGGTGGTTTTATGAAAGAAGAAAAGAAGCAGAAGGAACTTTTTATGATGTTTCTTGTTGGGTAGAAGTGGAATTGAAGAAAAAGATAGATTTAGCATTTACATTGAATGTAAGTATTATGTTCTGTTTAGGTTATTATTTTAATATAATTTAACGTAATGTACTAACTTATAATTTTTCAACATTGAAAGTCTTCCCTGTTGATTCATGGTGTTCTAGAGTTGAAGAAGAAGGAATTACTTTCTTAGTGGACTTAAACAAAAGAACATGTGATTGTTTTCAGTTTCAATTTGATGAATTACCATATATTCATGCAATTGCAGCTATTGAGAAGAGAAACATCAAGAAGTTCAACTTTTTGTCGCACTGGTACTTAAAGGAATCTTGGCTGAAAACAAATGAAAGACAAATACATTCTGTAGGACATACTGATTTTTGGATTGTACCAGAGAGTGTTAAGTCACAAATTGTTAAACCTCCAGATTTCAAAGTGCCACCAGGTAGAAGGCAGAAGAAAAGGCATATTCCAGCTACCAAGCCATTAAAAATAATATTCAAATGTGGTCGTTGAAGAAGAATTGGTCATAATAGAACAACTTGTATATATTCTCCGACTGTCCATCCATTTTCAAGGAAGCATAGAGAATAGTAGATATATCCACTAATGTTTATCGGCTCTTTTAAGCTTTTGCTATAAATTGGATTTATTTAGATTATTCTTATTTGTGCAGATGTCTGAATTTTCAAAATTTCTTTCTGCAAATTGATATATTCGTTCTTTTTGTTTCTTTTGAGTTCAAAGTTAAAAAGTTAAGGACATGCAGTCCTTAACTTTGACTTACAAGTTCAAAAGTTAAGGACAGACAGTCCTTAACTTTGACTTACAAGTTCAAAAGTTAAGGACATACAATCATTAAGTTCGAGTTCAAAGTTCAAAAGTTAAGGACAAGCAGTGTTTAAGTTTGACTTACAAGTTCAAAAGTTAAGGACATGCAGTCCTTAACTTCAAGTTTCAAGTTCAAAAGTTAAGGACATGCAGTCCTTAACTTTGACTTACAAGTTTAAAAGTTAAGGACAGACAATCCTTAAGTTCAAGTTCAAAGATCAAAAGTTAAGGACAAGCAGTCCTTAATTTTGACTTACAAGTTCAAAAGTGAAGGACAAGCGGTCCTTAACATCAAGTTTCAAGTTCAAAAGTTAAGGACATACAGTCTTTAAGTTTGACTTACAGGTTCAAAAGTTAAGGACAGACAATCCTTAAGTTCGAGTTTAAAGTTCAAAAGTTAAGGACAAGCAGTCCTTAACTTTGACTTACAAGTTCAAAAGTTAAGGACATGCAGTCCTTAACTTCATGTTTCAAGCTCAAAAGTTAAGGACAAGTAGTCCTTAACTTTGACTTACAAGCTCAAAGTTAAGGACAGACAGTCCATAAGTTCGAGTTCAAAGTTCAAAAGTAAGGACAAGCAGTCCTTAACTTTGACTTACAAGTTCAAAAGTTAAGGACAGACATTCCTTAAGTTTGAGTTCAAAGTTCAAAAGTTAAGGACAGACAGTCCTTAACTTTGAGTCCAAGTTCAAAAATTAAGGATTCAATTTCAAAAGTTTAGGACATATGGTCCTGAACTTATTCAAGTTCAAAAGTTAAGGACACTTGGTCCTGAAGTTTGAGTTTCAATTTCAAAACTTAAGGACTCTTAGTCCTGATTTTGAGTTTCATGTTAAAAAGTTAAGGACACTTGGTCCTGAAGTTTGAGTTTCAATTTCAAAACTTAAGGACTCTTAGTCCTGATTTTGAGTTTCATGTTAAAAAGTTAAGGACACATGGTCCTGAACTTTGACTTACAAGTTCAAAATCTAAGGACAAATCAATACTTATAAACTCAATACACTTAATTTAGGGACTGCAAATAGACAAATCAATACTTGATAGAAACAAAGAAATTAATAACATGATGCCTTCATATTACTTCTGAAATTGTAATTTTTCATAGTTGTGACAAAAAATTATGCTATGCAAACAAAATAAAAGTGCCTTTTGAGGAATTTACAAGATATTTCAGAATTCATATGGATTCTTTACAGCAATTTTATACAAAAAATCAACTACAACTAACTGTCTTTACAACTAAACTACAGCTCCTTCGGACAAGTTTCATTTTCACTATCATAGTCGCCGCCAACATTTTCTGGTGGTGTATCATAGCCAGAATTTCTTTTCCACTCTCCATGTGCCCGAAGATTTGCTTCAATTTCTTTTCTAAAGTCTTTTATGTCTTCAGGTTGAAATTTCTCCACATCATTTCCCAACATCAACAACTCCACATACTTGATTAGGAATGCACCATAATCAGTCCTAAGAAAAATATAAGTTATGGAGTCAATTAAACAATAAATCTAAAGTACATATAAATTATATAACAAATAACAAAACGTATGATCTAGTTTGGTGTGGTGATCTTTGCCATTGAATATCAAATTTGTGGAATGCATTTCCAAAAGACTTGTGATTTTTCTCAAACTGTGAGAACTTTAGCAAGTTGGGGATCAGGCGTGCATACATTTCAATGTTATTCATTCCTGTCTCATATGTCTCACTATATATGGAATCATACACATCAATCTTTTTCTCATTCAAGTCCAATACCCCCAAAAGAAAATATGTTACAACATTATTATCTTCTGAAGGAAGCCGACATGGAGAAATTTTTTTGTCAACTTCTGTCCAAGCAATTCCACATCTACGATTGTCACACAAACATATGGTGTCAGAACCAATTTATTATCACCACACTAAAATCCATCTGTAACATCTTCATTGTATTCCTTATATATCTCTAGCATATAATTATCAATAACTATATCTGTAGTTGTGAAACAAAAAGGATGGTCACGAGGATGGTAGCATTCCTTCTTTCTTAGATAATATAGGGCAATGTCAATATGCTACGGCAAAAAATAAAACAAATCCATCAGTCATAAAATAATTAAAAAATAATAAATTAAGAATAAAGGAAATAAAGGCCTTGCTAATTATCAAACTTGATCATCAAGTACAAAGCTACTATCTGAAAGCTCAAGGAAGAACATTTTGCTCCTGATTTTTTGATGATACAATTTGTATGGATTCTTTTTCTGTCACGACCCCAAATCCTAAACTGGTTGTGATGGCGCCTATCGTGGAAATAGGCTAGCCAATAATCCCATGTTTACAATTTCTTTCAGAATCCCAATCAATTTCAAACATTTCATAAAATATACAGAGTTTACTAAATACATCAGGCTTATAAACAGTGCAACCAACCCCAAAACCTTGAGCCAACATGTCATGAGCATCTAAGAGAGATAAGCCAAAGGTATACTATTATAATAAAAAACCTCCGAATAAATAGCCAGATAAAAAAAGAAGGGAAAACAGAGATGCTGCGGACGCTGAACAGCTACCTCTATAGCCCGCACTCCGGCTCCGCACGGAATAGATAGCTTATGCTCGGTATCTGCACCTAAATCTGCACATAGAGGTGCAGGGAGTAATGTGAGTACGCCAACTCAGTAGTAATGAAAATAAATCAAGTCTAAGCGGCAAGAAAGCACATAAAAATCATTGTCATCAATTCGCAATATGCACAACTTTACTTTCCAGCAGTATAAACATAGATATATGAAGTCATCATGCCTTAAAATCAACTTCAGAAAAATCCTTTGGAAAATGTATATTTTCAACAACTCCAAACCGAAAGATTAGTATGAAATGAAATGAATCATAAAGAGGCCCCTGGGGCAAAACATGTTTCATAAGTTCAGAGTAAAAGTAGTAAAAATCATAAGTAGCCCCTCGGGAACAAACAAGTATCATAATCAGCCCCTCGGGCATGCCTCACAGTCACACATAATCAACCCCTTGGGAATACCTCACCATCACGCATAATCAGCCCCTCGGGCATACCTCACGGTCACTCATGCCTCCCAATCACTCGTCACTTGGCACTCGGTGCGCTCACTGGGAGTGTGTGCAGACACCGGAGGAGCTCCTTCAGCCCAAGAGCTAATATCAAGCCACCTCGTGGCGTATCATATCCTCACAATCAGGCCCTCGGCCTCACTCAGCAGAACCTCTCAAAAGCCCCTCGGGAGAATCAGTAAAACAGGGTACTCGACCCAAACCATCATTTTTAAATTTTAAAGTAGTTTAAATCAGGCTGAGTTGTGAAAGAAGTAAGTACAATGTGATTGAGTGAAATCATCCATAAATAGTGAGGAAAACAGCAGTAAAAAGCCCTCAAGTGGTCCAAACAGATCGGCACGACGCCCCAAACATGGCTTATAGCCCAAATATTGCAACAATATTTAGAACATAATATAACATAAGGTTTTGAGTAAAATATGCAACTCATTAGTTGCCGCGGAGAGGACCAAGTCCAATCCAAAAATAAGTGCGTGCCACATAGTCGTCATCCGATATGTGCGCCATTCTAAAATCAGTGAGAAATATGAAGTACAAGGTTTCATAACTCAGGACAAGATTTATAACTGTTACTTACCTCTACCGGGCCACAACACTAGTCCGCTATGCTCTTACCCCTCAAATTGGATCTCGATTGCTCCGAATCTAGCCAAAACCAGTTTAACATCATTAATATATACTAAAGGAACACAACCCAATCGAAAACTATCAAATTATACAAGAATCTCGAAATTTGGACAAACCCGAGTCCCGGACCCACGTCTCGGAATTCAATAAATTTTACATCACTAGAAACCTCGTCCTCCCACGATTCTACACATACCAAAAACACCAAAATCAGACCACAATTGCCTACCCAAATTGGCAAAAGAATTTTCCAATCCTCGACCCATTTTTCTCCAAACATTTCCTACTTTAATTCTTCAATTTACAAGCCTAATCCGAACAAAATAGCATAGAAACGACTTTAACAACCCGGGAACTTACCTCCCCTGAAGAACCACAAATTTTCTCTTCAATTTGACTTCAAAAGAGCTCCAACCGCATGCAACAATGGTGAAATGAATAAAATTTCACGGAGGTCTCTTTTATACTGTTCTGCCTAGAAATTCTGCACATGTGGACACTTAATCGCACCTACGGACCCCCCGCACCTGCGGTCCCAGGTGCGCACCTGCGCAATCTCACTAACGGACCAATTCTCGCACATGCGGTCACTTCTCTGCACCTGCGTCTTCGCAGGTGCGGCCATCTCTTCGCACCTGCGCATTTCCCCTGCCTAGCCTCCTTTCGCACCTACGCACGGCTTTTCGCACCTGCCACATCGCACCTGCGGCTGCCCTTCCGCAGGTGCGGCCAACACCAGAAACTTATACCAGCAGCCTTTTGCTGTAATTTTTCCAAGTTCAAAACTCCACCAACCATCCGAAATAAATCCTGAGCCCCTCGGGGCCCCAACCAAACATACCAACACACCCCATATCATTATTCCAACTTAGTCGAGCCTTCAAAACACCAAAAACAACATGAAGACACCAAAATTACATCAAATTCAAGCCTATGAACTTTGAAACTTCCAAATTTCGCCAACTATGCCGAAACCAACCGAAACACCTTCGATTGACCTAAAATTTTTCACACATACTCAAAATGAAATGACGGACCTGATCCAACTTCCGGAATCCCATTCCGACCCTGATAGCCTATTTTCCACTGCCGATCGGAAATCGCCAAAAAACTAACTTTCGCCAATTCAAGCCTAATTCTACACCGGGCATTACAACTTCATTACGAACACACTCCTATGTCTAAAATCACCCAACGGAGCTATCCGATCCATAAAATCTGCATTCCGAGGTCGTTCACTAATAAGTCAACTCTTAGTTGACTTTTTCAACTATTAGGCTACTTTAAAACTAAATGTCTCAATTCTCACCATGACCACTCCGGACCCAAACCAACTGACCCAACACAACAAAAACAGGCTAGCAATATATGAAAAATGCAGAAATGGGGGAAACGGGGTCAATCACATGGAACGACCGGCCGGGTCGTTACATCCTCCCTCTCTTAAATAAACGTTCGTCTTTGAACGGGTCTAGAAACATACCTGGAGTCTCGAATAAGTGAGGATATCTGTCCCACATCTCCCACTCAGTCTCCCAGGTGGAATCCTTCACCGGTTGTCCTCTCCACTGAACCTTCACTGAAACTATATCCTTAGACATCAACTTTCTGACCTGCCGACCCAAATACCCACTGGCTCTACCTCATATGACACATCACCCTCGAGCTGAACTGTTCTGAAGTCTAAAACATGAGACGGGTCACCAACATACATCCGGAGCATCGAAACATGGAATACAGGTTGAATACTCGATAAACTGGGAGGCATAACAAGCCTATAGGCCACCTCCCCAACCCTCTGAAGCACCTCAAATGGCCCAATGAACCTGGGACTTAGCTTTCCCCTCTTCCCAAATCTCATAACTCCCTTTATGGGCGACACCTTCAGCAACACCTTATCCCTTACCATGAAAGACACATCTCGGACCTTCCGGTCCGCATAACTCTTCTGCCTAGACTGTGCCGTGCGAAGCCGCTCCTGAATCAACTTCGCCTTAGCCAACGCATCCTGAACCAAGTCTGTGCCCAATAGCCTAGCCTCGCCCGGCTCAAACCAACCAACCGGAGATTTGCACCTCCTACCATATAAAGCCTCATACAGAGCCATCTGGATACTCGACTGATAGCTGTTATTATACAAGCTCCGCTAGTGGCAGAAACTGGTCCCATGAACTATCAAAGTCAATCACACAAGCACGAAACATATCCTCTTAAATCTGAATGGTACGCTCGACTGCCCGTCGGTCTGAGGATGAAATGCTGTGCTCAACTCAACCTGATGTAACGACCCGACTGGTCATTTCGAGAGTTTAGCCCCGTTTCCCCCGTTCCTACTTCATTTTATGTGGTTCAGCTTCATTTATTTGTATTGGGTTGGTTGGTTCGGGTTCAGAGTGGTCATGGTGAGAATTGAGGCAATTAGTCTCTCAAGGTAGTCTAATAGTTGAGAAAGTTAACTGAGAGTTGACTTATTGGTGAACGACCTCGGAATGCGGATTTTATGGCTCGGATAGATTTGTTAGGTAATTTGGGACTTAGGAGTGTGTTCAGAATAAAGTTTTGATGTCCGGTGTAGAATTAGGCTTGAATTGACGAAAGTTAGTTTTTTGGCAATTTTCTATCGGCAGTGGAAAATAGGCTATCGGGGTCGGAATGGAATTATGGAAGTTGGAACAGGTCCGTAATATTATTTTGGGTATGTGTGCAAAATTTCAGGTCAATCGGAGGTGTTTTGGTTATTTTCGGCGTAGTTGGCGAAATTTGGAAGTTTCAAAGTTCATAGGCTTGAATTTGATGTAATTTTGGTGTTTTCGTGTTGTTTTTGGCATTTCGAAGGCTCGACTAAGTTGGAATAATGCTATTGGGTGTGTTGGTATGTTTGGTTGGGGCCCCGAGGGGCTCGGGATTGATTTCAGATGGTTGGCGGGGTTTGGAACTTGGAAATTTTGCAGCAAATAGCTGCTGGTGTGAGTTTCTGGTGTTGGCCGCACCTGCGGATGGGTAGCCGCAGGTGCGATGTCGCAGTGCAAAAGGTTATGCACAGGTGCGAAAGGAGGCTAGGCAGGGGAATTCCTCATATGCGAAGAGATGTCCGCACCTACGAAGCCGCAGGTGCGGAGTGTTGGCCGCAGGTGCGAGAATTGGTCCGTTAAGTGGGATTCCGTAGGTGCGCACCTGGGACCGTAGGTGCGGGTCCGCAGGTGAGACTAAGTGTCTACAGGTGCGAAAATGCTGGCAGAAACAATATAAAAAGGGCCTCCGTGAAAATTCTCTCATTTTCACTATTTTTGCATGCAGGAGGAGTTCTTTGAAGAAGGGAACTCGTGATTCTTCAGTGAAGGTAAGTTCTTTGGTTATTAACATTGTTTCTATGCTATTTTGTTCGGATTAGGCTTGAAAATTGAAGGATTTAAGTAGGAAAAGGTTGGGAAGAAGGGGTGGATAATTGGAATTTCTTTTGAGGTTTTGGGTAGGAAATTGTGATCCGATTGTGATGATTTTGGTACGAGTAGAATCGTGGGAGGAAGAGGTTTCTAGTGATGTAAAAAATTATCGAATTCCGAGACGTGGGCCCGGGGCTCGGGTTTGGCCAAATTTCAAAATTCTCGTATAATTTGATAGTTTTTGATTGGTTTGTGTTACTTGGTTATATATTGATGATGTTAAACTGGTTTTGGATAGATTCGGAGCAATCGGGAGCCAATTTGAGGGGAAAAAGCATAGCGGACTAGTGTCGTGGCCCGGTAGAGGTAAGTAATGGTTATAAATCTTGTCCTGAAGGTATGGAACCCCGGACATCATAATTCTCATTGATTTTAGAAAGGCGCACATGTCAGATGAAGAGTATGTGGCGCATACTGATTTTTGGATTGGACTAGGTCCTCTCCGCGGCAGCTAATGAGTTGCATATTTTACTCAAAACCTTATGTTAAATTATGTTCTAAAGATTTGTGAAATATTTGGGCTATAAGCCGTGTTTGGGGCCTCGTGCCGATCTATTTAGACCCCTTGGGGGCTTTTCACTGCTATTTTTCCTCACCATGTATTGATGATTTCACTCAGCTGCATTGTGCATACTGTTTTCGAAACTCAGCCTGATTTACACAACTTTGAGATTTAAAATGATGTTTTGGGTCGAGTACCCTGTTATATTGATTCGCCCGAGGGGCCTTTTGAGTGGTTCTGCTGAGTGAGGCCGAGGGCCTGATTGTGAGGTGCTGAGTGATGGTGAGGTGCTGAGTGATATTAGCGCTTGGGCTGAAAGAGACCCTCCGGAGTCTGTACACACCCGCAGTGAGTGCACACAGTGCCGAGTGCCAACTGACGAGTGACGTGTGATTGGGAGGCATGAGTGACTGTGAGGTGCTGAGGGACTGATTGCGAGTGATGGTGAGGTATGCCCGAGGGGCTGATTATGAGTGACTGTGAGGCATGCCCGAGGGGCTGATTATGATACATGTTTTGCCCGAGGGACTGTGAGGCATGCCCGAGGGGCTGATAGTTCTTCTCGTGCACCTTCAACTATCTAGACGCGTAGGCAATCACCCTACCGTCCTGCATCAATACCGCTCCCAACCCAACTTTAGAAGCATCACAATTGACCCGAACCTGTTGGTGAAACTAGTACCGGAGCTGTGGTCAATGCTGACTTGAGCTTCTGAAAGCTCTTCTCATACTCATCAGACCATCTGAATGGAGCACCCTCCTGGGTCAATCTGGTCAAAGGCGAAGCAATAGAAGAGAATCCCTCCACAAAGCGACGGTAATATCCCGCCAAACCAAGGAAACTCCTCATCTCTGTAGCTGAGGACGGTCTGGGCCAACTCTGCACCGCCTCTATCTTCTTTGGATCAACCTGAATACCCTCACTAGACACCATGTGCCCCAAGAAAGCTACTGAACCAAGCCGAAACTCACACTTGGAGAATTTTGAATAAAGTTTCTCCTCCCTCAACCTTTGTAACACAACTCTCAAATGTTGAGCATGCTCTTCATGGCTATGAGAATAAACCAAGATGTCATCAATGAACACAATGACGAAAGAATCAAGGTTAGGCTGAAACACGCTATTCATCAATTGCATGAACGCAGCTGGGGCATTGGTCAGCCCAAGAACTCATAATGACCATATTTGGTTCTGAAAGCAATCTTCGGAATGTCAGAACCCCGAATCTTCAACTGATGATACCCAGATCTCAAGTCAATCTTGGAGAACACTCTAGCTCCCTGAATCTGGTCAAACAAATCATCAATGCGAGGCAAGGGATACCGTTCTTCACCGTAACTCTGTTCAGCTGCCGATAATCAATACACATGCGCATGGACCCATCCTTCTTCTTCACGAACAACACCGGTGCACTCCAAGGTGACACACTAGGCCGAATGAACCCCTTATCCAGGAGTTTCTAAAGCTGCTCTTTCAATTCCTTTAGCTCCGCTGGTGCCATACGATAAGGTGGAATAGAAATAGGCTGGGTTCCTGACATCAAGTCAATACCAAAATCAATATCCCTGTCAGGTGGCATGCCTGGCAGGTCTGCAGGAAACACATCCGGAAAGTCATGGACTACATGAACTGAATCATAGTGGGAGTCTTACCATTGACATCCTTCACAAAGGCCAAATAAGATAAACACCCTTTCTCAACCATGCACTAAGCCTTCAGGTAGGAAATCACCCTGCTAGGCATATACTCGGAAGAACCTCTCCACTCAACCCTCGGACACACTGGCATAGCTAAGGTCAGGGTCTTAGCGTGACAATCAAGAACAACATGACACGGAGATAACCAATCCATGCCTAATATCACATCAAAATCGACCATGGTGAGTAATAGTAGGTCCACTCTGGTCTCCAGACCCCAAATAGATATCATGCACGACCAATACACACGGTCCACAACAACAGTATCGCCCACCGGAGTCGACACATAAACAGAGGTGACTAAATACTCATGGGGAATATCCAAAAAATGGGCAAAATATGAATAAACATAGGAATATGAAGAACCAGGGTCAAATAAAGCCAAAGCATCTCGGCAACAGACTGAGACAATACCTGCTATCATGGAATCTGAGGCCATACCATCTGGCCTGGCTGGAAATGCATACATGCGAGCCTGACCTCTCCCTGCTCGACCTCCCCCTCTAGGGCGGCCCCTGGCTGACTGACTACCACCCCTGGATGCCTGGGCGGGTGGTGAAGTAACTGGAGCTGAAGTCAAGGACTGGCCCCTCTGCTGAGAAGAACCACCGAAACGGCGGGGACACTGCCTCCACACGTGCCCGAACTCTCCACACTCAAAACAACTCCCTGGAGCTAGAGGCGGGGACTGATAGAAACCCCTGGCACTAGAACAACCCCTGGAAGACTCATGCATAGGAGAACTCTGAACTGGGGGTGCTCAAGCTGCACTCTGAGCTGGGAGGGCACCAAATGAAGTACGGCCTGACTGAGAACCACGGGGACCATGCCCCGAAGATGCACCACTATACGCTGGGCGGCCTGACTGAGGAGGCCTAAATGAACGGCCCCTACCCTGCTAAAACTGCCCCCTGAAGGGAGCACCACTAGAACTGCCCGAACCACGAGGCCTCTTGGCCTCCCTCTCCTCCTGCTCCTGGCGACGAACAGACTCAATATCTCGAGCTATGTCAACAACCTGCTCGAATGAAGCACCCGATACTCTCTCCCGTGTCATAAATAGTCGGAGTTGATAAGAAAGACCATCTACAAACATCCTCACCCTCTCCCTATCAGTAGGGACAATCTTAGAAGCATGCCTAGCCAACTCGGAAAACCTCATCTCGTACTGAGTAACTGATAACTCTCCCCGGTGCAGCTGCTCGAACTGCCTGCACTGCTCCTATCTGTGGGACTGAGGAACATACTTCTCCAAAAAGATCGTGGAGAACTGATGTCAGGTGAGAGGTGCTGAACCAACCGGCCTACGCCTATCGAATGACTCCCACCAAGTAAAGGCAACACCGACAAACTGAAAGGTAACAAATGAGACCCAACTGGTCTCCAAAATACTCGCAGTACGTAGTATCCTGTGGCACTTATCTAGAAACCCCTGGGCATCCTCGCCCTATGTACCGCTGAAATTCGGAGGCTGAAGTCTGCTGAACCTCTCCAACCTGCGCTGCTCTTCCTCAGGCATAACATGGACCATATAATCCTAGACCAGAGCAACTGGATGAGCTGGGGCTGCTCCCGGTGACTGAATACCCCGTGCAGTCTGCTCAGGTGCCCGGGAAGTTGGAGTCTGATTGCCTCCCCCGACCTGAGCTGTGGTGGGAGTAGAAGACATGGCGACTGCCTGAGCCAAACTGGTGCACACTGTAAATATCTTAGACAGGGTCTCCTGAAGATCTGGAAAAACCATAGGCACTGCCGGTGCCTGAGCCTGTTCTGCTAGAACACCATCGGCGGGAACCTGATCCTGAACGATAAGGGGATCCTGCGGTACTGTCCCGGCTACTGCGCGGGCTGCCCCTACCTCTACCATGGCCTCGACCTCTCGCTGCTCTAGCTGGCGTCTGGTCACTCTAATCGGTATGGCGTGTCCTCACCATCTGTGAGAGAATGAAACAACGTAAGTTCAAATTTCAAAAATCAATAAATTAGCCTCGAAAGAGTTCAAGAAAGATAGAAATGTTTCCTAAGAGTTGGCAGGCTCTCGAAGATAAGTACAGACGTCTTCGTACCGATCCGCAAGACTCTACTAAACCTGCTCATGACCGTTGAGTCCTATGTAACCTAGGATCTAATATCAAACTGTCATGACCCCAAATCATAAACCGACCGTGATGGAGCCTATCGTGGAACTAGGCTAGCCAATACTCCCATGTTTACAGTTTCTTTCAAAATCTCAATCAATTTCAAGCATTTCATAAAATATACAGAGTATACTAAATACATCAGGCTAATAAACAGTGCAACCAACCCCAAAACCTTGAGCCAACATGTCATGAGCATCTAAGAGATATAAGCCAAAGGTATACTATTATAATACAAAACCTCCGAATAAATAGCCAGATACAAAAATAAGGGAAAACATAGATGCTGCAGACGCTGAACAACTACCTCTATATCCCGCACTTCGGCTCCGCACGAAATAGATAGCTAATGCTCGATATCTGCACTTGAATCTGCACACAGCGGTGCATGGATTAATGTGAGTACGCCAACTCAGTAGTAATGAAAATAAATCAAGTCTAAGCGACAAGAAAGCACATAAAAATCAATGTCATCAATTCTCAATATGCACAACCTTACTTTCCAACAGTATAAACATAGATATATATAGTCATCATGCCTTAAAATCAACTTTAGAAAAATCCTTTGGAAAATGTATATTTTCAACAACTCCAAACGAAAAGATTAGTATGAAATGAAATGGATCATAAAGAGGCCCATTGGGAAAAACATGTTTCATAAGTTCAGAGTGAAGGTAGTAAAAATAATAAGTAGCCCCTCGGGCAAAAACATGTATCATAATCAGCCCCTCGGGCATGCTTCACAGTCACTCATAATCAGCCCCTCGGGCATGCTTCACCATCACTCATAATAAGCTCCTCGAGCACACCTCACGGTCACTCATGCCTCCCAATCACTCGTCACTCGGCACTCGGTGCGCTCACTGGGGTTGTGTGCAGACTCCGGAGGGGCTCCTTCAGCCCAAGCGCTAATATCAAGCCACCTCGTGGCGTATCATATCCTCACAATCAGGCCCTCGGCCTCACTCAAGAGAACCTTTCAAAAGCCCCTCGAGCGAATCAGTAAAACAGGGTACTCGGCCCAAAACATCATTTTTAAATCTCAAAGTAGTGTAAATCAGGCTGATTTTCGAAAACAGTAAGCACAATGTGACTGAGTGAAATCATCCATAAATAGTGAGGAAAACAGTAGTAAAAAGCCCTCAAGGGGTCTAAACAGATAGACACGAGGCCCCAAACACGGCTTATAGCCCAAATATTGCAACAATCTTTAGAACATAATATAACATAAGGATTTGAGTAAAATATGCAACTCATTAGTTTCCGCGGAGAGGACCAAGTCCAATCCAAAAATCAGTGCGCGCCACGTACTCGTCATCCGACATGTGCGCCATTCTAAAATCAATGAGAAATATGTAGTCCGGGGTTTCATACCCTCATGACAAGATTTATAATCATTACTTACCTCTACCGGGCCATAACACTAGTCCTCTATGCTCTTGCCCCTCAAATTGGCTCCCGATTGCTCCGAATCTAGCCAAAACTAGTTTAACATCATTAATATATACTAATGGAACACAACCCAATCGAAAACTATCAAATTATACAAGAATATCGAAATTTGGCCAAACCCTAGCCCCTGGCCCACGTCTTGGAATTCGATAAATTTTACATCACTAGAAACCTCGTCCTCCCACGATTCTACACATAGCAAAAACACCACAATCGGACCACAATTGCCTACCCAAATTGCCAAAAGAATTTTTCAATCCTCCACCCCTTTTTTTTCCAAACTTTTCCTACTTTAATCCTTCAATTTACAAGCCTAATCCGAACAAAATAACATAAAAACAACTTTAGCAACTCGGGAACTTACCTCATTTGAAGAACCACAAATTTTCTCTTCAATTTGCCTTCAAAAGAGCTCCAACCGCATGCAACAATGGTGAAATGAATAAAATTTCACGGAGGTCTCTTTTATACTGTTCTTCCCAGCAATTCCGCACCTGCGGATACTTAATCGCACCTGCGGACCCGCACCTGCTGTCCCAGGTGCGCACCTATGCAATCCCACTAACGGACAATTTCTCGCACCTGCGGCCACTTCTCCGCACCTGCGTCTTCGCAAGTGCGGCCATCTCTTCGCACCTGCACATTTCCCCTGCCTAGCCTCCTTTCGCACCTACGCATGGCCTTTCGTACCTGTGACATCGCACCTGCGGCTACCCTTTTGCAGGTGCGGCCAACACTAGAAACTTACACCAACAGCCATTTGCTGCAATTTTTCGAAGTTCAAAACTCCGCCAACAATCCGAAATCAATCCCGAGCCCCTCGGGGCCCCAACCAAACATACCAACACACCCCATAGAACTATTCCAACTTAATCGAGCCTTTGAAACACCAAAAACAACATGAAAACACTAAAATACATCAAATTCAAGCCTATGAACTTTTAAACTTCCAAATCTCGCCAACTACGCCGAAACCAACCGAAATACCTCCGATTGCCCTGAAATTTTGCACACATAGTCAAAATGACATTATGGACCTGCTCCAACTTCCGGAATCCCATTTTGACCCCGATAGCCTATTTTCCACTGCCGACCAGAAATCGCCAAACACTAACTTTCGCCAATTCAAGCCTAATTCTACACCGGACATCACAACTTCATTACGAACACACTCCTAAGTCCCAAATCACCCAACGAAGCTATCCGAGCCATAAAATTTGCATTCCAAGGTCGTTCACCAATAAGTCAACTCTCAGTTGACTTTTTCAACTATTAGGCTACTTTAAGAGACTAAATGTCTCAATTCTCACCATGACCACTCCGGACCCAAACCAACTGACCTAACACAACAAAAATATTATAAGACAAATGCAGAAATGAGGGAAACGAGGTAAATCACACGGAATGACCGGCCGGGTCGTTACATTTTCACACCATTATCATCAGCATATATATCAGTTTGTCCCCTGAAAATTTTGAAAATATCAAAGTTAGAAGTTAGTCCTCATTTCCTAATTAAGGAAACTTGGTCCTGACGTTTGAGTTTCAAGTTCAAAAGTTAAGGACACTTGGTCCTGAAGTTTGAGTTTCAAGTTCAAAAGTTAAGGACACATGGTCCTGAACTTAGACTTACAAGTTCAAAAGTTAAGGACACTTTGTACTGAACTTAGACTAACAAGTATAAAAGTTAAGGACAGGCAATCCTTAGCTTATAGTTCCAACTTCAAAAGTTGAGGAGACTTGGTCCTGAACTTAGACCTTTAAATTCAAAAGTTAAGGACACTTAGTCCTTTCAATTTGAAATGTTAAGGACACTTGGTCCTGAACTTCAAGTTTTAAGTTGAAAAGTTAAGGACACTTAGTCCTTTCAATTTGAAATGTTAAGGACACTTGGTCCTGAACTTCAAGTTTTAAGTTGAAAAGTTAAGGACACTTGGTCGTGAACTTCAAGTTCAAGTTCAAAAGTAAACCAGTCATGGTACTGAACTTAGACTTTCAAGTTCAAAAGTTCAGGACAGATGGTCCTGAACTTAGACTTACAAGTTCAGAAGTTAAGGACACATGGTCCTGAAATTTGACTTACAAGTTCAAAAGTTCAGGACACTTGGTCCTGAACTTTGAATTCCAAGTTGAAAAGTTAAGGACACCTGGTCCTTAACTTTGATTTCCAAATTCAAAAGTTAAGGACACTTGGTCCTAAACATAGACTTACAATCACAGAAGTTAAGGACATTTAACTTTAGGAATTTCAATATCGATAGACTTAGTCCTAATTTAAAAATTACAAGTTAAGGACACGAATTTAAGCAATTAAAAAATAATGAAATAAATTAAGGGACTTACATATTTTTTTGCAACCTTTCCTTTTCTCCTTGACCAACCACAAAATGAATTTCTTCAATAATTTTGCATCATCTTTGGCATAATGAAAAATACATGTACGAGTATATTTTGATTTTATCCAGCCCGATTTATTGGGAGTATTTTCATTGTGCGCCATCGATGTTCATGTTTTTATTTCCAGTTCAAAAAGAGATTTCAACTGCCAACTAATCTTCTTATTCCTTTTACCTCGACCAAGATCTTGTTCAACATTACCTTCAACCTCCATAGACAAACCCTCATCAATACTCATTTGTGTACTTGGAGGAGTAGGAGTAAGAATAGAAAACGATGTACCATCATAATCAATACTATCTCTCTTCCTTTTCCTAGTATATTGGTTAAGAGCTTCATCTTTGTTTTTCTCAGAAGACAACACTATATATATACATTAATTTACCGCAAGTCATCCAATGAAGAGACAAAAACTAAGAACATTAATTTTGAAATGTACTGGCAGTTTCAATTATGAATACAATATTTAGGACACAATTAATACCTGTGTTGCTCACACTGCCTTCTTGTATTTTTTCAACAGACAATTGAGCTGACATATTGGTTGCATTTTCTTTATCTTCCAACTGCACATGTTCTTCAATTGCAACTTCACAAGATTCTGCAAAATATTCACAATTAGTACTTGTTACTAATCTTTGATTAAAACAAACATGTAAAAAATTAAAAAAAAACACTGTCTAACCTTTTGCAATTGTCAAGATCATCCCAGTTAAATCATTATCTTCACTAGCATTTTCTTGGCTTCCAATATTGTCGGTAAGAGAGCGAAGTGTAGAGAGATCACATGTTGCATCTATGTATTTGGAAACAATCTCACTTATGCTTGTTCCTTGGGTATTTTCTAAGTCTTGAGATTGTACTCCACTTCTCTCTTGATATTCCACTCCATATTCTTCCCTTAACCTTCAAAAGATTCTGTAACATTTACAATTAATACCCATTCTAATAGTTCACTACAACTAACATTCAACATATCATGAAAATTCCATCTAACCTTGATTGGCACAATTTTGAACTCCAAAATTCTCTTTATATGAAAGGGGTGTAGACATATCATATGTTCCTTCTATACATTTGCATACAATCTCACTGACACTTGTTCCCAATGGACTTTCTAAATCCTAAGATTGCACTCCACATTTACAAATTTTTTCTGTTACTCCTGTCTCTTTTGGATTTTCCTGGTCTTGACATTCTACTACATCTTGAACTTCCACTCCATCAATAGATTCTATATATATTTGTAATCACAAAAAAGTGTATATGTATTACGCTATTGAATATAAATTTCAATGACAAAAAATTCAAAATCTATATCTAACCTTTCCCAGTTTCAGTGCCAATATCAGTTTCATCATCTAGATGTGCATCTCTGTAATCGCTTTCATACTGAACTTTTGCATGCACATCCATATCATCACATTCATCACCACCTGCATATTTGTTAATTCTAATAGTAGGTTATGTACTATCACAATGATCACCAACTCCATCTTTAGTAATTGGAACAATAGATTCTATCTATATGTTCCTTTCATCAGGTTTAATAAAAATCTTCAACAAAGTATCAATATTTGATCCTAGACTTTTCTTTAAATCCTGTGAAATAAACTAAGTTAGAGAGTGAAGGACATGTAATCCTAAACTTCAAGTTTCAAGTTAAAAAGTTAAGGACAGGCTGTCCTAAACTTCAAGTTTTAAGTAAAAAAGTTAAGAACATGCAGTCCTTAACTTAGAGTAACAAGTTCAAAAGTTAAGGACATTTGGTCCTAAACTTCAAGTTTCAATTTCAAAAGTTAAGGACATGTTTGAATTCCAAGTTAAAAAGTTAAGGACAATAGATCCTGAACTTCAAGTTTCAAATTGAAAAGTTAAGGACACTTGGTCCTGAACTTCAAGTTTCAAGTTAAAAAGTTAAGGACAGGAAGTCCTTAACTTATAGTTACAAGATCAAAAGTTAAGGACAATAGGTCCTTAACATCAAGTTTCAAGTTCAAAAGTTAAGAACAGACAGTCCTTAACTTTGAATTCCAAGTTCAAAAGTTAAGGACACATGGTCCTTAACTTTGACTTACAAGTTAAAAGGTTAAGGACACTTGGTCCTGAAATTCAAATTTCAAGTTCAAAAGTTTAGGACAGATGGTCCTGAACTTAGACTTACAAGTAAAAAAGTTAAGGACATGCAATCCTTAACTTTGAGGTACAAGTTCAAAAGTTAAGGACACAAGGTCTTGAACTTAGACTAACTGAAATTAATGGTATTACCTTGATATCATTTTGAATCTTTTTTTTCTGATACAGATATTTTCTGATTTATTCTAGTAACTTCAGCCTGCAGATCCTTTTTAAACTTCTCTGATAATCTCTGAATCAAAAACCATAAAAACAAAAAAAGTCTCTTAAGATAAAAAAATCAAATAAAAAACTAATGCTATTCAAAGACAGAAAACCTACTTTAACAATTTCCTTAAGCATGGCTTCATCAAATTGTGTGGAAGAAGGCATTGAGCTTTGATCTTGAGAAATTGACTCATGCACACTAATAGGCTCTACATCTTCTTCACAAGAAACAAATGGTGCCACCTCGATCAATTTATACACCTATTATATAACAAAAAAAACATAAGTTTTCAGAACTAAAACACATAAACAAAAAAAAAAAAAACTAGTAATTAGATTAACTTACATTTATATTATGGAAGTATTTTTTACACATAGAATCATATTGTGGAGATTTCATATCCGAATAACATAACATCCGAGGAAAACCACATTCTTGGAAGTTCACAAATTGTTTTTCCTGGAAAATAGGCAATACTTCCATAATCCAAACACAAAAAGCAAAAGGAAAGCCAAGTATAGTGTAACTATCCTTGTCTTTATCTTTGTATTTCTCTCTCTCATTCTCATTCTCATTGGGTTTCAAACAACTCTTCAATGATTTTAATAACGTTTCATAACAAAGAGAGCCCCAGCTGAAAGAAGAGCAGAGTTAATCATCATTTACAATTTTCATTATCTGCTCGGACACATTCCTATTCTTCCGGTTCCCCATCAAAACAGATTCAACAAAATAAATTGTTGCCAACTTCACAGCATCATCATCGCTGCCTACAAATGATGCAGCTGTACCATCTGGGTGACTAGTAATAAAATTAAACAAATCACCTAACTCAACTCTATCCTTTCCGGAGAAATAGACCTTCGAAAGCCTATTCTCTTTTTCATGCAAACCTTTGATGTCCAGTAAAGAAGAACAGTTCAAACCAGTACTTATATGAAATGCTTCACGTATAAACTTAATTTCATGGTCAAAAACCTTGAATGTCATCGAATTAGAATCATTATTTACAATTTCTGAAAGCAATACACAGTGAATAAGTTTACCAATGAACTTCACTCTTTGTAATTGGAAAAAGTTTCCAAAAATACCATCCCTCAACTTCTTCCACTGCCTGTTCGACAAAAAAACTTTTTATTGTTTCCTTATACTATAAATCTCCTTTCCAATAGCTCATTAAATTACGCCAAACATCAAACTCGAACACACGATCTCCTTCCATTAGCACACTACAAAGAAGGAAAAAGAACATAAAAGATTAGGACTTACAGTTACAAGTTGAAAAATTCAGGGAACTTGGTCATGAACTTCAAGTTTCAAGTGAAAACGTTAAGGGCAGGCAGTCCTTAACTTATAGTTTCAAGTTCAAAAGTTAAGGAATAGGTCTTGAACTTCAACTTTCAAGTACAAAAGTAAAGGACACTTCGTCCTTAGCTTATAGTTTTATGGACAATAGGTCCTGAACTTCAACTTTCAAGTTCAAAAGTAAAGGACACTTGGTCCTTAACTTTGAATTTCAATTTCAAAAGTTAAGGACAATAGGTCCTGACCCTCAACTTTCAAGTTCAAAAGTAAAGGACACTTGGTCCTTAACTTTGAATTTCAATTTCAAAAGTTAAGGACAATAGGTCCTGAACTTCAACTTTCAAGTTCAAAAAGTTAAGGAAACTTGGTCCTTAACTTACAAGTTAAAAAGTTAAGGATAGGCTTTCCTTAACTTATAGCTTCAAGTTGAAAAGTTAAGGATACTTGGTCCTGAACTTCAATTTTCAAGTTCAAAAGTTAAGGACACTTGGTCCTTACCTTCAGGTTTCAAGTTAAAAATTTAAGGACATGCAGTACTTAACTTCAAGTTTCAAGTTAAAAAGTTAAGGGCAGACAGTCCTTAACTTATAGTTTCAAGTTGAAAAGTTAAGGACACTTGGTCCTGAAATTCAAATTTCAAGTTCAAAAGTAAAGGAAACTGGGTCCTTAACTTTGAATTCCAAGTTCAAAAGTTAAGGACAATAGGTCCTGAACTTCAACTTTCAAGTACAAAAGTAAAGGACACTTGGTCCTTCACTTTGAATTCCAAGTTCAAAAGTTAAGGACAATAGGTCCTGAACTTCAACTTTCAAGTACAAAAGTAAAGGACACTTGGTCCTTAACTTTGAATGCCAAGTTCAAAAGTTAAGGACAATAGATCTTGAACTTCAACTTTCAAGTTCAAAAGTAAAGGACACTTGGTCCTTCACTTTGAATTCCAAGTTCAAAAGTTAAGGACAATAGGTCCTAAACTTCAACTTTCATGTTCAAAAGTTAAGGAAACTTGGTCCTTAACTTCAAGTTACAAGTTAAAAAGTTAAGGACAGGAAGTCCTTAACTTATAGTTTCAAGCTGAAAAGTTAAGGACACTTGGTACTGAACTTCAACTTTCAAGTTCAAAAGTTAAGGACACTTGGTCCTTAACTTTAAATTCCAAGTTCAAAAGTTAAGGACACTTGGTCCTTAACTTTTTTCAACACAGTTAACTAAAAATTCATAAACACAGTTAGCTTATGAATTCGTACGAATATTTTTATGAAATGTCATTACATAATCAAATATATTAATTAAACCACAAACACATTTCAATACCAAAAATTAATAAATACAGGTAGCTTATGAATTCGTACGACTATTTTTATGATATGTCCTTACATAATCAAATATATTGATTGAACCACAAATACATTTCAATACCAAAATATTCTGAATAACTTCCTCACAAAAGTATGATCCTTATTCCACACTGAATCAAGTTATAATCATTATTATTGAAATTTCACACATACTTGATGCGAAACATAACATTGATCACGAATACAAATATACAAAAATAAAAATGCATAAAATCAAAATAAAAAACAAACCAGTTCGCCGATCGATGCAGAGAAAATGACAAAGGAGAAGAGAATAAGCGCAACAAACTACACGCAGAGAATCGCTGGGCAGGAACAAAATCGAACAATGATTTTCATGCAAGGAACGATACTGATACTAAGGGAGCGATATTTGCCTCTGAAATTTTGGCTCTCAAATTTTGCCTCTGAATGTATAAAATAAGGGTTTGGGAATATAAGAATAGAAGAAAGGGTAAACATGTCTTTTCAAACTAATTTTAATAGAGTAGTGGCTATTTTTGCTCAGCATTAGAATTGGTGGATAAAAACTAAACACCACCTTAGTTAGTGGCTACCACACGCCATTTTTAAGGGTATTTAGCTTTCTGAGATTGCATGGTTTTAATTCATTTGTTTGAAAATAGCATGGTTTGCCTCATGTCACGTTGAAACCGTTCAGTTAATTTTTGAAGACTTATTGAGGAATTTTCTATTTTTGACTTGTTTTCAAATTTGATTTTCTCTCCCGAACTTATCCGGGTCCTGTTATGCCTAAGACAAAAATAAATTCATTAAAATATAAAATCATTTATTAAATAAAATTAACTTCGAAAATCATTTAGATATTGGAAGTGTTACGGTTGTTTAAAGGAAACAATCAGTTATTTGCAGCGACGATTACCTTGTATCTTATAAGATTCTAATTTTACCTAAAGGTCTGCATAAACAGTTAAAATAACCACAAATGTCCAATAGTAATGTTAGTTATCCAAAGATATATATAGAGAAATGACAACAGCATATATATAAATAAGGGGAGGAAGTTGGTCTCTTCTATATTGGGCTGGCAAAGCAAGTCAGGCTCAGGTTGATGGGACATTTGCATCTATACCCGCTTTTTGTGTCACGTTTTAATTTGTGCCCGCTTTGTAAAAAAAATTACAAGTGTACCGGCTTTTTCGCATAACTTCAGCATACGGGGCTAAAGTAGCAAAGGCAATCACGCAAAACTTCAGCATTCTAGTAGACGAGCCTGAGTAGCAAGTGTGCTGAACCGAGTGTGCTGAAGTTTTTCTTTGTAATTGATGAACTTAAGCGTATTAGCTGAAATTTTGTTCTCTATTTGCTGAAGTTTTTGTTTGTAATTGCTGAAGTTTTTATTTTTGTAACTGGAAAACTTCAGCTCTAGAGCTGAAGTTTTTGTTTTGTAATTGGTGAACTTCAGCTCTAGAGTTGAAGTTTTTGTTTTTGTAACTGGCGAACTTCAGCTCTAGAGCTGGAGTTTTTGTTTTGTAACTGGCGAACTTCAGCTCTAGAGCTTAAGTTTTTGTTTTGTAACTGGCGAACTTCAGCTCTAGAGCTGAAATTCTTATTTTTGTAACTGGCAAACTTTAGCTCTAGAGATGAAGTTTTTGTTTTGTAACTGGCAAACTTCAGCTCTAGAGTTGAAGTTTTTTTTTTGTAACTGGCAAAATTCAGCTCTAGAGCTGAAGTTTTTGTCTACTAACTTACGTAATTATTTATAATTTATATTTAAATAATCTGATAAACATATCTATGGAAATCATCTCATGAACTGAAGTTCCATAGCAGCACCAACAACAGCAGAAGAAAGAAGAAGAAGAAGAAAACGGAGGAGGAGAAAGAGGAGGAGAAAGGGGGCTGAAGTTATTTAAAAAGTGGGTACAAATTAAAAGTTTAAAAAAATGGATATAGGTTAAACAGGGGCGACCAATTAAGGCGCCCCGCGCAATTTTTACCAGGTTGACTCTAAGCAGTGATTGACTCCAACAAGCGGGGAAAGCAACCCAGTTTCTCTGAGCTTGGGCCCGAGTTTCAAATGAACTTAACATGCCTAATTGCTCATGCATACAAAAGAAAAAGAAGATAATTCTCATATATCAGCAAAAGATGAAATAATACAAACTTATAACAAGTAATAATAAAAAAGATCTATGGAATACAATAACGTCAATTTTCATTTGTGCTAACCCTATGAAGATTAGTTGAGGTCAGTGACCAAAGGCTTAGGGTGAACCATGTTTATTTATGAAGTTCCCCTATGTCCAAGAGGGTATCATGGACCCTCAGCAGTGCTTGTGCCATGCAGCGGTAGCTCAAACACAAAACCAGGCTCAAACCTAAATACCATTGATCATTGACTCTTACTCTTCCTCAAAGGTTTGAACACAAACAAAGTGTCAACTTAACAATTTCACATAGTCAACATGAAAGAGGTAAGCACAAAAGGTTCATCATAAACCTTTCAGAGGTTCAACCACAAAGAAGTACCAATGTAGAAACAAACAACCATATTAGACATTGAAACTATCATTAGAGTGAAAAAGCATAAGCAGCTAAGAATCAACACAATATCAACCTTGAAATACTTTTATCAGAATACAAAATATAAGGACAAATCATCACATATGGACTATTAAAGTGCTAACAATATCAAGGGCCCCGAGGTTGATTCTAAGGTATCTCAATATGAATAGAATCAATGCTAGGACACAGTCAAGCAGGGGTCATAAAGCATAGGTTGTTGGTTACATGTTACCAATAAACATGTTCTATCACTTATAATTTCAAGCTCAGAAATGTTTTGTTAAGTAATCTAAAGCGTCAGTAGTTGACAGAGGCACATGCACTTACTCTATTAATTCCACAAAAGGTTCAATACTTTGAACTTCCTTAAGTAGGTTCAAGCCACTGGAACAGGTAACAGACATCATAATAGTTTCAACACATCTTTTAAAAGCAAGTAGGAATATAGCTAAGATTTCCATATATTGAACACTTATGCTAGTGGCATTACTCAGGGTTCCCAACGAGCATACCAATCAACTAATTAACAGGGACACCAACATGAATAGGAAGTCTAATTTTAGTCTTTATTTAATCATAATAGACGTGATATCTAATCGTGAAAAAGCACAATCTATCAGACTTTCAGATTAGATGAACTAAACCATACTTAGATTTATAAGTGAGGATTATCCAAACAATGATGGAAGGTAAAGACAACAATTTTATGGCTATAAAGGCAGGACAATCAGAATACATCAAGTAGGCAAGTTTAGTGCTAAGTCATGCCAACAAGTTTATCACATTTTTCCCCTTATTTCAAACTATAAGGATTCTCTCTTAAATGTAAATAACAATGTAGCATCATGAACAAGACTGCCAACTGAAGTCATTTAGGAAAATAGATCAACATGAGGGAATGAGCAATGATGAAAATCATTCACTGAACTAAAATAATGCAATACAATATCATAGTGATATTGCACCAGGTATAAAATCTTATAGGACACCAGGAGAAGTTCAAGAGCATGATTCAATCGACTTAGTCAACATGATGGTATACATATGTCTATTATTTGATTAATAGGGATGGACCATACATATAATTATTAACATAGGGTTTACTTCATGAAAGCTCAACAAGATTTCTTATAAGAATAACAATACTGTAGAATCATTTCAACTAGCTAAGTCATGATAAACAGAGTTCAATAACAACATAGAGATAACATAACCATCATAACATATTATTAACTCACAAATAAGAATAACACCAAAAACATAACATAGCAAGAAAAGTCACATGTTACTGATGTATACCATGAACATCAGGTGATTGATAGGGAAAACATCAAACAAAGAGCTACATAAAGAGTTAAAGAATAAAAGAGGGAGGTTAGTGTTGTTCACTGACCTCCCTCGAAGCAGGAAACCAAGTAGGGATGATTAGTAGTCGTTTAAGAACCCAACCTAATAACAATCAACTTACATAAGCTGAACTCGAGCAGGAATGAAAAGAAGAAAAAAGAAATTAGATAAGAGCTTCTAAATACTTAACCCAACAGAAAATTCTTAGGTTTTTAGTGTGTGTCTGTGTGTTCATTCAATGCTTCTTTTTGCATTTTTTGGTGTGTTTGGTGAGAGAACTAAAAGCTCTATTTATAGTAGCATTGAAGTCTTAGGGGTTCATTTGAATTCAAAGTAATAGTGAGGGATGATGAGTGACCGATGATGATAGAAAAAGGGAGGAAAATAGAAGAAAACAAATGGGAAATCAGGGTCTTTTTTACCTTGGCATGAAGATGGTGTAAGAGTCAGTCGTATAAGATGTTACACCCTGTACTTTCATGTTAGAATTCGTCTTAAGTGAATCAATATGAGCCCGAGAGTTGAAGGACCTTTACAAAGATAATGATTGGTTAAAACAAGTTTTAAGGAAGTATCCCGAGGGTTGGAAGGTAAAGAATCTAATCAATCGAAGAAAATAAGTTTCGTCGAACGTCGACAAGTTGGGAATGTTATACTCGTACTTGTGGGGTGATACTAGGGTGCTTAAGATGATAAGAAGGTAATTTTGTGAGGTATTTTAGTCGTATGATAGTCGTGTGTTATGTTTTGAAGTCAAGCGAGTTGTGAAACAAAAGTCGTCAAAAGTCGTCATAAGTTGCTATTGCTCTCAACCACACATGCAAGTATACGTGGTCGTACAAGTTATAAAATGATAAGTCGAGTGTCGAACCCACAAAGACTTGTGTTAACTACTCACTTGTTTCACTAAGATTATTATTCAACCAAATATTTCTGAGTTCGAAAGTGCGATTATACTACGCAATAATTCTAGCAAGTAACTAATTTATCAAACATCAAAATGGTTGTTGTGTATTCAGTAGAGACAAATATTCTAGGGTTGTGTAATGACCCAAAAAGTCATCTCTTATTTTATAAGTCAAAACTATGTTCCAGGCCTTGAAAACCTCCTTTTATCTCACCTTGTTTTGCGTGCACTGTCCGAGCGTATATCTCGAAAGCTTTTATATGAAAAACTGAGAAAAATGCTAATTTTTCTTTTAAAATTGAATTTAAGTTGACTTCGGTCCACATTTTGGGTAAACGGACCCGGACCCGTGATTTAACGATCCCGGAGGGTCCGTAGGAAAATATGGGACTTGGGCGTATGCCCGCAATTGAATTCCGAGGTCCCAAGCCCGAGAAATAAATTTTTGAAAGAAACTATTTTATTGAAATTACAAGAGTTTTTGGAAATTTTATTATATTTGAAATTTATGGTATCATACCCGTATTTTGGTTCCGGAGCCCGGTACAGGTTTAATATAGTATTTGAGTGATGTCTGTAAAATTTGGTAAGAAACAGAGGTCATTTGACGTGATTCAGACTCGTAGTTCTGGAATTTGAAACTTCGAAAGTTCTTGAGATTTTCTTTGATTTTGATGCTAAATTTGTTGTTTAAGATGTTATTTTGGTAATTTGATCGCGTGAGTAAGTCCGTAGGGTGTGTTTGGGGTTGTGTGCATGTTTGGTTTGGAGCCTCGAGAGCTCGGGTGAGTTTTGGATAGGTATCAGGGTGTTTCAGACTTCGAAAAAATCTGGAGAAGTAGTTGTTTTCGGGTGTCTGGTAATTTGTACTATGCGAACGCGTGGTAATCTACATGAACGCGAAGAGGAATTGGGGCTGGGTCTGGGTTTGTACTATGCGAATGTGGGCAGTGGCTCGCGAACGCACAACTTTAGGAGGGGAACTGTGGGAGGGGATCTAATACTCTACGCGAACGCGTAGGTCACACACGAACGCATAGCCTTAGGAGGGCTGGTCAGGGAATTTGAAAAAAACAACCTATGCGAACGCGGCCAAAGGCACGCGACCGCGAAGGCCAATAGGGCCAGTGCTATGCGAACACATCAGACCTTTCGTTATCGCGTAGAGGGTTTGTCCAGGGGTTTAAAATAGTAACAAAAATGGGAATATGCCATAATTTCATATCTCTTTCCATAGAATCCGACCTTAGGCGATTTTTGAAGAGGGACTTCATCACCAAATCATAGGTTTGTGTTCTTAACTTCATTTCCTTCAATTTCCATCAACACCCATTATATTTTTAGGCCTAAATCTTGTTCTTGAAGGGTAGAAAATTATGAATTTTTGGAGAATTAGGGATTTTTCAAATTTGGGAATTTAGACCTTGATTTGGGGTCGGATTCCGAAACTAATTATATATTCGGGCTCGTGGGTGTATGGGTGATCGAGTTTTGGTCCGAACCTCGTGTTTTGACCAAGCGGGCCCGGGGTCGATTTTTGACTTTTGGGGAAGAATGATAGAAAACTCATAATTAAGCATTGGAGTTGGATTATTTAGCATTTTTTTGATATTGTTAAGCTAAATATGTCTAGATACAATCGAATTGGAGGCAAATTATAAAGGGAAAGCGGTAATTGAGGCTTGAGTTTGGTCGTGGAATTCGAGGTAAGTGTTTGGCTTAACCTTAGCTTGAGGGAATATGTATTGTGTCTTATTTGCTACGTGTTAGTATAATGTGCAACGTATAGGTGTGGTGACGAGTATCTATACGTTGGTGTAAAGCATGCCATGAGTCGAATATTATGATTTATGTGATTTTTCAATAAGCATTACTTGAGTTTAATTTGACAATTATCTATGTTGGTGGTGTTTATTTGGTATTGATCATTATTGAGTATTGGCTCGAGTTTAGAATTACTAGGTGAGATTGGTTATGGCTGTTTTCCCTTGCCGGGATGATATTGATTCTACTGTTGACTCTCTTGTCGGGTCGTTATGGCTTTATTATTGTTGTTTGAATTGTTGATTTCCTTGCCAGATTGTTGATATTGATTTGTTTGGTTGAGGAAGGGTGTAAAGCACGAAGGGTGATGCCGTGTATTCTACTTATTATTTGGTGATGATGAGAGTAAAAGCACGAAGGGTGATGCCGTGCATTATATTTATTATTTGAGTGAAGATGAGAGTGTAAAGCACAGAGGGTGATGTCGTGCATTCTATTTATTATTATTGTGCGGATGAGAGTAAAAGCACGAAGGGTGATGCCGTGCATTCTATTTATTATTTTGTGAGGACGAGAGTAAAAGCACGAAGGGTGATGTCGTGAATTCTATTTATTATTTGGTGAGGATGAGAGTAAAATCACGAAGGGTGATGCCGTGCATTCTATTTATTATTTGGTGAGGATGAGAGTAAAAGCACGAAGGGTGATGCCGTGCACTTGTTTTTGTGTTGTTATTTCTGTTGTTTAAATTGATATTTAATTTGTTGCTTTACTTCTTATTTCCATTATTTGATATTTCCTCCCCTCAGTATGTTCCCCTTTCCTTGTATTTAGCTGCTTAATTCTTGTTGTTATTCTTTTCTCTGTATATGATTAAGCTGCACAGGTTAGTTGGTTGTCATGTCCTAGCCTCGTCACTACTTCGTCAAGGTTAGACTCGACACTTACCCAGTACATGGGGTCAGTTGTACTGATGTTGCACTCTGCACTTGTATGCAGATCCCGGTACAGGACCCTACGGACCTTAGAGTAAGGAGGCTGCCTTCAGTCCTTTTGGAGATTCCGAGGTAGTCCTGCAGGCGTCTGCAGGCCTTGGCGTCCTCTTCTAGTTTATTTCCATTATGTTCTTTTTTATTTTGAGACAGATGTATTTATTTTATTCAGACCTTTATATGTAGTATTCGTAGATAGTCCGTGAAGTTGTGACACCAAATTCTGGGTTTAGTATTATGATTTTCGTAATGGCTTTTAATTTAGTTGTAGACTTTGTTTTCTCTCACACTTTTATTTCCGTTGATTTGTACATCACCTGTTATCTGTTAAAACTAAATGAATAAGGTAAATAAACAATAACGTTGGCTTGCCTAGCAGGCTCAATGTTAGGCGCCATCACGGTCCCGACGATGGGAAATTCGGGTCGTGACAAGTTGGTATCAGAGCACTAGGTTTCTTAGGTCTCACAATTCACGGACAAGCTTAGTAGAATCTGAGGTATCGGTACAGAGACGTCTGTGCTTATCCCCCAGAGGCTACAAAGTTTAGGAATGACTTCACATCTATTCGTATGTCGCGCGATTTGATTTCTCAAACTAATTGAACTTCTACTCTATTCTCTCACAGATGGCGAGAACACGTGATTCTTTATCCATTGATCAGCAACCCGAGTCTCTAGTTGAAGATATTACGAGGGGCCGAGGACGAGGCCGGGACCTTGCTAGAGGCCGGGAAGGGGCAGAGCTCAGTCCAGAGCAACAACCCCAGTGGCGGAGCCCCAGATAGTGTTTGCTGATGAGGTTCCTGCCCAGACAGTCCCGGTTGGACCAGCTCAGGTTCCCGAGGGGTTCATCGCCACTCCGATACTCCAGGATGCTCTGGTCCGTCTAGTGGGCCTCATGGATACCGTTGCTCAGGAAGGTTTAATTCCTACAACACCAGCCGTGTCTCAGGATGAGGAGGAGCCCAGACTCCTGCTACTCGAACTCCGAAGCAGTTGGCTTCTCAGTTCCAGACTCCAGCTCCTCAGACAGCTGGGGTAGTTCAGTCGGGTATTGTGGCTCAGACCGGTGATGGAGCATCTATGCTGATGCTTTGTGGAGGTTGGACCGGCTCACTAAGTTGTTTACTACTACCTATAGTGGTGCATCTTTAGAGGATCCCCAGGACTATTTGGATAGCTGCCACGAGGTTCTACGGAGCATGGGGATAGTGGAGACCAATGGGGTCGACTTTGCTACGTTCCATCTATCAGGTCCCGCCAAGACCTGGTGGAGAGATTAATGTTCGGCTAGACCAGCTGGATCACCGACTCTGACTTGGTCCCAGTTCTCTGATTTGTTTCTGGAAAAGTTTCTCCCTATCACTTAGAGAGAGGATTATACGAGGCAGTTTGAGCGTCTCCAGCAGGGTTCTATGACCATCACCTCAGTATGAGACTAAATTCATTACCTTGGCCCGTCATGCTATTATGATATTTCCCACCGATCAAGAGAGGGTGAGGAGGTTTATTGAGGGACTAGCTCAGCTATCAGATTGCAGATGGCTAGAGAGGCAGGGAGTGATATTTCCTTTCGGGATGCAGCCAATGTGGTCAGACGAGTCGAGATAGTTCTATCATAGGAGAGTGGTCAAGGATCTGACAAGAGGCCTCATCATTTTGTCCGGTTCGGTAGTGTCTCATCTGGAGGCAGTGATTCTTTTAGTAGGGGCTATCCTCCTAGGTCGTTTCAGTCAGCACTTTAGGTTTCTCGCAGTGCTCCAGGTGGCCGTGGTTACCATATGCAGTATTCTGATCAGCTTCCCTACAGTACACCATCAAATCCTATCAGTGCACCACGGCTCCAGAGTTTCTAGGGTGGTTACTCACGTTTTCAGGGTCTGTTTCAGGGCTAGCAGTCTCAGCAATCGAGATCTTATTATACTTATGGTGGTCCGGGGCACCTTGCTAGATTTTGCCCTCGAGCCTCGAGCAGTTCTCAGCACCAGGGTTCCCGCACCAGGTGTTCCACCACCCGTTTAGCCAGCCAGAGGTAGGGGTCGATGTGTTAGAGGTGGAGGTTAGGCAATTAGAGGTGGAGGCCAGGCTATTAGAGGTAGAGGTCAGCCAGCAGGAGGTCGTCCCAGGGGTGTAGTTCAGATTGGTGGGCCCCAACCTCGATGTTATGCTATTCTAGCCAGACCTGAGGCTAAGGCCTCCGATGCGGTTATCACATGTATGGTTTCAGTTTGTAGCATGGATGCTTCGGTTTTATTTGATCCAGGGTTCACATATTCCTATGTGTCATCTTATTTTTCTCCTTATTTGGTTATGCCTCGTGATTCTCTGAGTACTCCTGTATATGTGTCTACACTGGTGGGTGATTCTACTGTGGTAGATCATGTCTACCGTTCATGTGTAGTGGTTATTGGTGGTCTTGAGACTAGTGTAGATCTTCTACTCCTTTATATGGTAGATTTTGATGTTATTTTGGGGATGGATTGGCTGTCGCCTTATCATACCATCCTGGACTGTCATGCCAAGACCGTGACCTTAGCATTGCCGGGGTTGCCCCGACTAGAGTAGAGAGGGACTCCTGGTTATTCTTCCAGCAAGGTTATCTCATAATGAAGGCTCGGCGTATGGTCGAGAAGGGGTGTTTGGCCTATTTGGCCTATGTTCTTGATTCTAGTGCCGAGGTTCCTGCTATGGAGTCTGTGCCCATTGTTCGTGAGTTTCCAGAGGTGTTTCCTGCAGACCTGCCGGGTATGCCACCCGAAAAGGATATGACTTTTGCATTGATTTAGCTCCGGGCACTCAGCCCATTTCTATTCCGCCATATCGTATGGCCCCGCCAGAGTTGAAGATGTTGAAAGAACAATTGCAGGACTTGCTTGATAAAGGCTTTATTAGGCCTAGTGTCTCGCCTTGGGGTGCGTCGGTGTTGTTTGTTAATAAGAAAGATGGGTCGATGAGGATGCGCATATATTATCGGCACTTGAACAAGGTTACCATCAAGAATAAGTATCCGTTACCGAGGATTGATGAATTGTTTGATCAGCTTCAGGGTGCCAAGTTATTTTCGAAGATTGATTTGATATCTGGTGGATTGCTTCAGCAGATTGAGATTCCTGAGTGAAAATGGGAGCTTATCACCATGGATTTCGTTGTTGGACTCCCACTAACTCAGAGGAAGTTCGATGCAGTATGGGTTATTGTGGATAGGCTGACCAAGTCAGTGCATTTCATTCCTGTGGCAGTTTCATATTCTTCGGAGAGATTGGCAGAGATCTACATTAGGGAGATTGTTCGTCTTCATGGTGTTCCCGTGTCTATTATTTCTGACCGAGGTACGCAGTTTACCTCGCATTTCTGGAGGGCGGTTCAACATGAGTTGGGCACAAGGTCGAGTTGAGCACAACATTTCACCCTCAGACGGACGGACAGTCCGAGCGTACTATTTAGATTTTGGAGGATATGCTTCGAGCCTGTGCCATTGAGTTTGGAGGTTCTTGGGATCAGTTCTTGACATTAGCCGAGTTTTCCTACAACAACAACTATCAGTCGAGCATCCAGATGGCTCCCTATGAGGCATTATATGGTAGGCGGTTTTTGTTGCCGGTTGGGTGGTTTGAGTTGGGAGAGGCTCGGTTGTTGGGTACAGACTTAGTGCATGATGCGTTGGATAAGGTTAAGATCATTTAGGATAGACTTTGTACAGCTCAGTCCATGCAGAAGAGTTATGCTGACCGCAGAGTTCGTGATATGGCATTCATGGCCGGAGAGTGGGTATTGCTTCGGGTGTCGCCCATGAAGGGCATGATGATATTTGGGAAGAAGGGAAAGCTAAGCCCTAGGTACATCGGTCCTTTTGAGATCCTTGACAGAGTGGGAGGGGTGGCTTACAGACTTGCGTTTCATTTCCACCAAATTTATCAGTTGTGCGTCTAGTGTTTCATGTGTCTATGCTTCGGAAGTATCACAGCAATCCAGTCCATGTGTTAGACTTCAGTAGTGTCCAGTTGGACAAGGATATGACCTATGAGGAAGAGCCGTTATCCATATTAGACCGGCAGTTTCGTCAGTTGAGATCGAAGAGTTATCCTTCGGTTCGTGTTCAATGGAGAGGTCAGCCTACCGAGGCAGTGATACGCTCAAATTACACCTTAAAGTAGTGTAAAATGATCGATGTCAAATATAGTAACCCAACAAGGTTGGGGTCGAATCCCAAAGGGAATAGGCGTGAAAAGTTTACTTTGGTAGTGTGATTCTTAACTCAAATCATATCTCTATCCGTTAATTGTAACAAGAATATGGGAATAGATTGTGTGGTAATTTGATCAAAATAGTTACAAGTATGATTAATTAAAGTTTTAATTAATGTGATTAACTAAACCAAGGTTGTGTCCCCTTCAGTGAAATGTAATGCTAATAGGTATTAATATGATATATTTCTAATGGAAGGCCCTTTAGATATGTAAATGATTTCTAAATGACTACCCAATATTTTCCAATAGTTGGGTAGTATTTTTTCTTTATGATTTTTCCAAATATAAAAGAGTTACAATGAAGAACAATAACTTTATGCCAAATAAAACCCACTTATTCCTAAGCGATTCTATTAAACAAGGTTTAAAACCTTGAGTCTTTGATATTTACTCCTACCAATCGTAACTCACTTTTCCAAGTAAAGAAAGAATTTAATGGCACTTGTTAATATTTGCATCCACCAACAATAAATGAAGAAAGAGAAGTAAATAAATATCAACCAACCATTATATATATATATATTCAATGTTAAATACCCAATAAAATAACACCATTTAGGGTCCACAACCTTAGTATTTAAAGCTAGCTACTCATGCTTAAAGACAAAAAGATGAGAGTAATAAATGTCATAAAGCTTATAAAATACAAGAATCTTCACTTCTAAAGCTTCCAAAATAGAAGAATATTCAATGAGTGTATTGTAGCCCAAAAACCAGAGAAGAATTACCCACAAAACCCCAATAAATCTATTTATAGTGGGCTAAAATTCGGTGTGAAAAACGGACAAAATTGCCCTTCCAGGTCAACTATGCGACCGCATTCCCGTCGCATAACAGAAATGCGGTTCACATTCTTCATGGAGACATCACAGATACAAACCCTAGTTTCCAGGTGCGTCACTGCATTCATGTTGTGCGTTCCGGATTGTAGATATGCGACCGCACAGTTGCATCGCATTTCTGAGCTCAGCTTTTGGCGTTGGAGGTTTGCAGTCCATTATGCAGCTCACAAACCAGTTATGCAATCACATTATGGACAACATTTTTGCACTTGAATTTTTGCCAAACAGTCTGTTGAACTATGCGGTCCACCTGCGCATTATGTGGTCCGCATAGCAGATATGCGGTCCCCCCTTGTTGATTATCCGATTGCATCTTGTCTTTTTCTTGTCCTTTTCAGCTTTTTGATCTCTTTTACATGTTCTTGAGTTTCAAACCTCATGCACTGCAAAACATCAAAATTCCATAAGTATAAAAGATAAATGCACTTAAAAACAAGCTAAAATCTAAGCAATTTGGTATTAAATGTGCCTAAATTATCCGGCACATCAACACCCCAAGTTAAAATCTTGATTGTCCTCAACTAAAACGATTTTATCCTAACCTAGACTCCAACTACAAGACCGGAAACAATAATGACCAAGGACGGTGTTAATTGTTAGTACCACAAGCATGCATTTTTGTTTATTTACCCCTTATGAACAATCATTGTTATATACAAGGAAACTAATCAACTTGTGAACTTTGAACCTCGACCAATTTGACAAAATGTTACTCTCAGCTGAGTGCACTAGCATCCGACTTCTGTCAGACTTCATAGTTCATGTGCCCTTACCAGAAAGAAGGTCCCAACTCTCAATATTTACAATGACAGAAAAAGGGACATATTCACAAAGACACTCACTCTCACAAAGAGTTTCAAGTGTTACAACACATCATACCATAGACTTGCCCTAATTTTGATTCGTTGCCCATTTAAGAATATTTGGTTGAAGATCCCATGAGGAAGTTTTAAGCTTGTAATGTAGGCATAGGGAAGGGTTGGATAATAATTTGGGTACAAGTGACTACACCCTCCTTGAACACTACTCACATTTTTCTCTTTCAATGCCCTTTGCCTCTTTTCAAACCACATAGACCTTATTGGTTCTTAGTTACCAACTTTGAACCACCTGACATACCCCTCTAGTTTCTTTTCTTTTTTTTTTTTATATTTTTCTTCAAAGCTCCATATGTATATATATTCATATATTTTTTCTCTTTTTTTTTTTTTGGAGCTTGAATAATCTCATGCGAATATTTTGAGGTGCAGGTTCCTTCGCTCAATGTACAACCTTATCAACTTCCACTTTTGACACCTCACCCCCAACATAGATTATTAGCCTCATTCTCAATGTTCAAGGAGGGACGGGTTCGAAAGAAGGAGTTATTTTACAAAAAAAAAGGAAAGGTTTGTAATAAGGTGTCCAACAAAAAAGGTTAAAGGCTCAAATGGGGTAACTAGTGATAACATGAATACATTGGGTAGCTTGAAAGGCTCACTGGGTTTTCCATATCACAAAGACTGCCTAAGGTCATTTATCCAACTAAATGTACTTATCATGAGCATCGAAAAACCAACCGGCCAAGTTCTAGACGACAGAAGTAACACAAGAATTATTTATACAAAAGCTAACACACACGCCACACGACTGTTTCACTCAACATAGTTTTAGCTCTCGAGTTAACACTTGGAAACTCGAAACTTTCATCATATTTACATGTATAATTCTAAGTAAGCATAGAGTCAAAAAGCGAGCCTCAAGTTCACAAAGTTGATTGCCTTTACAACACATGATACCTTTTGTTTGTTTTTTTTATATCACGGAAGGGTATAGGTTATTTACAGACACACATGCTTGAGACTAGACACCTACACCAAGCTGGTCAATACGTTTCATCCTACTTCCATGGTTCTACTATTACACCCTTGGAAAAGAACCTGCGAAGAAAAACCAAGGGGAATTCATTGTTAATTACTACTGATAAACATACGTACACTTATCTACTTGTTTTTTATATATATACACAAATAACATATGTACGAGGACAACAAAAGTTAATGATAAACAACACAAGTATATACAAAATTTTACCGACAACTTTGAAGATCACATATAACACAAAAAGAAAACAAGTACAATAGTTTGAGTATCACACAATTTGTCACAAAATATACTCATACAAGGCTACCCTTCCACCCCAACTAAAGATAATGCATTTTCCTCAATGCATAAGAAATGTAAAACAGAGTTAGGGGCTCCTTGGGGCGCACTAAGCGCTATGGGAGTCAGTAGCCTGCTGGGTGTTAGAGGGGTCAATGACCGCTAGTGGTACTGAGGCTGCTAAAGTCTCAGCTGGAGGTAAGATGACCAATGGTGGTGGAAGAGCTGCTGAAGACTCAGCTGGAGAGGTGGAGTATCCTCATGTCATGCAACTGAAGGTGGAGTCCGAGAGCTGCTGGCCTCGCCTGATGAAGACGGAATGTCTGATGTTATGGCCCGAGTAGCGGTGTCAACTAGTGACCGCTGTATCGCCAACTATACCTGAGCTTCTTCTTCTTCCCCTGCTGCTGTGGTGACGGCAACCTGCTTGCCCTTCTCCTGAGGGCCTTCATCATCAGCATAAAAGTCCTCCTCATCAGTTTCCTCCTCAGATGACTCCTCAACCTCGGACTCTACTGAATGTCCGGACTCCTCCCCGCAAGGTATGACAACTGGCTCAGAGGAAAGTGGGGGCTAGGAGGGTCCAATAGTCTGGTCTGCATGGGCTGTCATCAGTGTGGAGAAATCAAGACCTAGCCCAGTCTCCAATGCGCCCGCTCCCTGCTCTCCTTCCTTAGGCAGGAAGGAAGAGAAATAAAACTCTAGATTTTGCAGCTTGTGGAGCTCAGTCTTCAGTGTAGTCATATCAGCTCAGAGTGTTGGAAGGTCTCCAACCTCACCATGCTCAATCTTCTCAATCCTGGCCTCAAGCCCCTTCAGGCGACCCACATAAGATATGTGTTGCTGCTGTAGGGCCATCACTGATGATTGAATGGGGGTTATGGCCTGCCTGATAAGTATAGGGAGGTCATTCAGAAGCTTGTCTACCTTAGCATTGGTGCGCTGAGCTAGGAGACCAAGCCTCGAAAGGACTGGCAATGAAGTAGGTGGCTGGTAAATGACCTGAGGGGTAAGCTGTGGGGCAACAGTGGATGCCTCTGCGGTATGAGGTGCAATAGGAGTCTGGGAGTCGAAGATGTCTGTCTCAGTGGGAATCTGAATTTGAATCTCCGGAGGAACAACAACTACCTTTTTCACCGCATCACTAATGCGTGTGATGTCGATATCATTCTCTGCTTTTCCTATCTTTTCAGAATGTGGCATTGTAGGAACATCCGCAGCTTTACAGCAGGCTGTGATCAAGCATGGGAAAGGAAATGATGTAGCTTTCTGCCACGCCCGGACCTCTATCTCTTTGGAAATGATGTCACCTACATCCATCGTGATCCCGGTCATAATGCAAGCAATGAGAATAGCTTTCTCAATGCTTATGTATGTTTTATTCCAGGTTGGGATAAGCGAGAAGTGACAAAACTGAGCCAGAATCGACCCTCTCGTGTAAGATCCTCCTTGTATATTTTGTGTGGAGGGTCAATCCAGGTTGGGGTACCCTTGGCAATCATTGATGCAACCCAAGCTCACTCACTATCTCTATTGGCCAATTTGGCCTCATACTCCGCTGTACTAGGGCACTGGGTTGAGAAATAATGATTATGAATTGCCGCCCTACCACAATATACCTCCTTCCCCCGAACTAGAACAGTGTCGCAGAATATTTTGTTGCGCTTGTGGTGAGCTGTTCTGGAGGCTCCATAATATGCATAGAACTCTTGCACCACTATTTCATTAAATTCCTCAGGCAGCAAAGTGAAACACTCCCACTTTCTAGCTTTTATGTTCGCTAAAATGTGAGGGTATTGTTCCTGAAGGCCGTTCAAACATAATTGTTTCTCAGCCAGGATTTCCATTTTGAGAGCACTCTCTATATAAAGTCCTAGAATCAAGGAGCGGAACCTGAGGTGGAAATCATCGCGTTGTTTTCGCCTTGCCTCAGCCTGTATATTAACAGCTGACAAAGTCTCATCTTCATCAGACTGGGAGTGACTTTCATCAATAGATTTGGGGTGGTGCTTGTCGTGAACGTTTTGTCGGTGATGCTTGACGGCTGGAGGAAGCCATTTTATTTGTTGAAGTTGTCTGTTTTTGGCGAGGCATATCTGCAAAGAACGACGTGTGAGTGATGTAGAAGACATAAGGAAAAATTTAACTGAGAAAATCTACTATGCAACTGGTTATGCGATCGCATAGCCACTATGCGGACCGCAAACCTGTCGCAAAGTAACAATGTGCTGAGAAGGGTTGATTAGGCGATGACTTATGCGTTTGCATATCCATTATGCGGTTCGCATAGTCATCGCAGAATCAAACGCAAGAAAAAATCATCACATTATATGATCATATAGTCTACCGCAAAGGTGGATTTGTGATCGCAGAACTACCGCAAACACTAAGCTACATCAGGAATCCAACTGTTGATGTCTGCGATGACTCTACGGTTTGCATATCAATTATGTGATCGCAGAGTTTCCGCATTGTACCATCTTCCTCAAATTGTCTAGGGTTTGGAATGCGACATAAATGCAGACTAGGCGGACCGCAAAACTCGTCGTTCTCAGAGCTTCGCTCACCCTAACAATGGCTACCCTAATTTCATGACCCACAAGAAATATTTAACAGGTTTCTTAGGATATTGCAAACAAATATCCACTGGGACGAACTGGGGTACACTAACAACAATCAAAAGAAAAAAAATACACTAAAATTTAACCTAAACTAAAAGAAGTTACGAGAAGTTGAGATTAGAAGAGGTCGACGTACCAGAGGATGAAGAAAGATGAAAAACAATTGAAAGATGAATCCACAGATCTTTGCTAAGGCTCTTTGAAATCAATAGTCATTTCTCCTTTGTTCGTCTTTCTCTTTTTTTTTTTTTTTTTTCAGTTTATTTTTGTTTAAGTGTAAAGTGCTGTGAGTGTGGTCGTTTATGGTGAGTTATGGGAAGAGAGTAGGAAACTTACCTGGGCGTATTGCAATGGGAAAGTGGCCGCATAATCTGGTATACGACCGCATACTAGTTATGCGGTGGTGTGTTGCTAAGGTTACCCAAGGTTCACAATGCGACGCACTATGAGATCGCATAACTGAAATGCAGTTCGCATAGTGCACCTTGGCACCGCATTCCAGCCATCAAAAAGTGCCAAACTAACTGTCCAGGTTTGCGATAACAATGTGATACGCATAGTGAAAATGTGATCGCATTTGTGTCGCAAACTGGACATTCTTTCTTAGCTTCCCTTTCTTTCGCAATTTTACCCTGTTTTGTGAACTTTTAAACCACCTGCACTCTAACACACACTTTAAATTTCTCAATTAAATAAAATTAACAAAAGTTGAAATTTACAAGACAAAAAAGGTGTTACCACATATGGGTTGCCTCCCATGAAACGCTTGATTTAACGTCGCGGCACGACGAAGTTGGCATTCTTTTGGATTCATTCATCGGTCGGGCATGGACTGTCTTTAAGAGACAATTGCTCTACCTTTCTCCATCAGTGCCCAAATAATGCTTGATGCGCTGGCCATTTATTTTGAAAGTGCGGAGCCCATCCTTAGATGCTAATTCCACGGCGCCAAATGGGGACACATCTACCACTTTGAATGGACCGGACCATTTTTATTTGAGCTTCCCAGAAACAATTTGAGTCTTGAGTTGAAGAGAAACACCAAGTCACCGGACTGGAACTCCCTTTTCAAAATCTTTTTGTCATGGACAAATTTCATTCTTTCCTTATACATAGCTGCACTTTCATAAGCGTGGAAACGGAATTCCTCAATTTCGTTGAGTTGACTTAGCCTCAGGTTTGCAGCTTCAGTCCAGTCCAAATTCAACTTCTTCAGAGCCCACATGGCTTTATGATCTAGTTCCACAGGTAGATGGAAACTTCTTACGAAGACTAACCGGTAGGGAGAAGTACCAATGGGAGTTTTTTATGCAGTGCGGTATGCCTACAATGCATCGTCCAGCTTCCTTGACCAATCGGTCCTGTTTGCATTGACTGTCTTTGCTAGAATATTCTTGATCTCCCGGTTCGAGACTTCTACCTGGCCGCTTGATTGGAGATGATAAGGTGTGGCCACCTTATGCTTGATACCGTATTTATCTAAAAGCCCAGTGAAAACCTTGTTGTAGAAATGAGACCTACCATCACTAAGAATGGCTCTAGAAGTGCCAAACCGCGTGAAGATGTTTTTCTTTAAGAACGCATTCACACTCCTTGCGTCATTTTTTGGCAAGGCAATAGCTTCAACCCATTTGGACACGTAGTCCACAGCCACCAGAATATACTTCATACCACAGGAGCTCACAAAGGGGCCCATAAAGTCAATGCCCCACACATCAAGTATTTCAACCTCCAAAACAAAGTGCATAGGCATTTCGTGCCTCTTGGAGATTGATCCCTTCCTCTGACATTGGTCACAAGATTTGAATATTTGGTTGGCATCATGATAGATGGACGGCCAATAATAACCACATTCAAGCACTTTTTCCGCCGTACGATTACCTCCGTGATAACAACCAACCGGTGAGTCATGGCATGCCTTTAGTATTTGTATCATTTCTTCCTCTGGAACACACCTTCTAATAACATTTTCTGCACAGATACGGAACAAGAATGGCTCCTCCCAATATTATTTCCGACACTCTCTTAAGAACTTCTTCTTTTGGTATGCTTCCAAATCATCTAGGATTAGGTCACTAACCAAGTAGTTGGAAATTTCGGCGTACCAAGGAGTGGATGAAGAAGATAATTCCAAGATGTGCTCATCAGGGAAGGCATCATTGAAATCAAGATCATTCTTTGGTCGTCCATCTTCTTCAAGTCTAGAGAGATGGTCCGCCACTTGGTTCTCGGTGCCCTTTCGGACCTTGACTTCAAAGTCAAATTCTTGTAATAAGAGGACCCACCAGATTAGTCTTGGTTTGGCATCTTTCTTCTCCATGAGGTAGCGAAGATAGGCATGGTCGGTGTAGACCACCACCTTGGATCCCAACAAATAAGCTCGGAATTTTTTGAAAGCATACACAATAGCAAGAAGCTCTTGCTCCGTCACTGTATAGTTCATTTGCGCACCATTGAGTGTCTTGCTTGCATAATAAATCAGATGAAGAACTTTGCTATGTCGTTGACCCAAGACTGCTCCAATTGCTACACCACTAACGTCACACATGAGCTCAAATGGAAGAGACCAATCATGTGTGACAATAATGGGTGCCGTGGTTAGCTTCGCTTTGTGCTCCTTAAATGCCTTGAGGCATTTGTCATCAAACACAAACTTGGCGTCTTTCTCAAGGAGCTTGCACATAGGATTTACAATTTTGGAGAAGTCCTTGATAAGCTAATAGAATCCGGCGTGACCTAGAAAGCTTCGAATACCCTTTACCAATGTTGGTGGAGGAAGTTTTGAGATGATTTCAATCTTTGCCCGGTCAACTTCAATGCCATGTTTTGATATATTGTTCCCCAAGACAATGCCTTCGTCCACCATGAAGTGGCATTTCTCCCAATTAAGCACGAGGTTGGTCTCCTCACATATCTTGAGCACTTGTCTAAGGTTATCAAGACAATGCTCAAATGAATCACCGACCACCGAAAATCATCCATGAAGACATCTAGGAAGTCTTCCACCATGTCGGAGAAGATGGACATCATGCATCGTTGAAAGGTAGCCGGAGTGTTGCACAAACCAAGCGGCATCCGGCTAAAGGCAAAGGTCCCATACGGGCAAGTGAATATGGTCTTCTCTTGGTCCTCTAAGGCTATATTGATTTGATTGTAACTGGAATACCCATCGAGGAAGCAATAGAAAGATCTTCCCGCTAGCCGATCAAGCATTTGATCAATAAAAGGCATAGGGAAATGATCCTTGCACGTGGCATTGTTGAGCTTCTGATAGTCCATGCATACTCTCCATCCGGTGACCGTACGTGTGGGGATAAGCTCATTCTTTTCATTGTGAATCCTCGTCATGCCCCCTTCTTTGGTACACATTGTACCGGAATCACCCACGGACTATCCACAATGGGGTAGACAACCCCAGCATCCAACCATTTGATAATTTCTTTCTTGACCACTTCTTGCATTAAAGGATTTAATCTTCTTTGATGTTCCACACTTGGCTTTCTCCCTTCTTCTAATGGAATTTTCTGCTCACATTTCCCGGCGGGGATTCCTCGGATGTCGGAAATTGTCCATCCAAGTGCATGTCGGTGCTCCCGCAAGACATTCAAGAATTCATCAACCTGCACATCATTCAACAAAGAAGAAATGATTACCGGTAAAGTGTTATTAGAACCGAGAAATTTGTACCTCAAGTGTGATGGAAGTGGTTTATGCTCAATTTGTGGTGGCTCAACGATTGAAGGTTTTGCGGGAGGAGTAGCTCGATTCTCTAATTCAAGAGAGAGCTTCTTTGGTGCATATGTATAGGACCCACTTCCTTCCAATGCGTTCACTATTTCAACAAACCCCTCAATGTCTTCACCATCAAAGCTCACCAAGATTGCCGCCAAAGACTCGCCGAGGCATTATTCATCCATATTCATCTCAATAGCATCTTCAACCTCATCAACTACATCAATGACCGAGATTCCTTCGTATGCACTTGGCAATTTCAAACCCTTGCTAGCTTGGAAGGTGACTTACTCATCATTCACTCGGAACTTGATTTCATGTCTTTCCGAATCCATTAAAGCTCTTCCCATCGCAAGGAATGGTCTTCCTAGGATGATAGGAATCTCCTTGTCTATCGCACAATCCAAGATGACAAAATCGGTGGGGAGAAGGAACTTCCCCACCTTTACCAAGACATCATCAACAATGCCCACATGTTTCTTAATTGATCGATCGACCATTTGCAATCTCATGCTAGTAGGTCTTGGAAACCCCAATCGTACTTGCTTGTAGATAGCAAAAGGCATCAAATTTATGCTAGCTCCGTCATCACAAAGTGCTCTAGCAAAGTCTCTCAACCCGATGGTACATGGGATAGTGAATTGTAAAGACCCGTAAAATTTTCTTATTTAAATTAATGCCTGAATGAGTCCCCGAGTTGTTTTTATTGTGGAAGTTTTTAAAATGGGCCTAAATTGAGTAAAAACTACCCTGGGACATAGAGAATAAAATTTTCCATAAAGTAGGCATTATGCGACGAACTATGCGATCGCATAACGTGTATGCGAGCCGCATAATGGTCGCATACACGGGCAGATCACTTCCCTATTTGAGGAAAACTATGCGGTACAATATGCGATCGCATTTTGGTTCTGCGTACCACATAGCTATCGCATTGTTTCCCTTTGATTTTTGGGAGGGAGGTTATGCGACGCACTATGCGATCGCATAACGTGTATACGGACCGCATAATGGTCGCATACCTGGGCAGGTTATTTTCGATTTTGGCCCATCTTGAGGACCATTCTGCGGTCCACTCTGCGGACCACATGACAAGAATACGATGCATTCCTGACCGCATTCTTGTGTCGGGCTCCTATTTTTCTAATTTTAAAACCCAACCCCAGTTCATTAAAACATCCCTCCCCTTCATTTTAACCATTTTCTAAACAAAATTAGAGAGAGGGTTCTTGAGAGAGAAAGCTTCATCTTTATCAATTGGATTTTCAAAGTCATTCAGACCTGGAAATTTCGAGTAATCATCTTCTTCTTCATTATAACAGGTAAGAATCCCCAACCCTTTTCCATTGGTTTTTAGGTTTTAAACAAAAAGAGGACTCTTATGAATTGATTCTTTAAAATATAAGTTGATACCTTGCATGCATGCTCATTAATGTCCATAATCTAGTAAGGGGAGAGAGTTGAGGTAAAGTTCACAAAGAAGGGGTAGTGATCTAATGGGGTCACATAGCATTCGATAAAATGCTTAAAAGAGTTCAAATTGTATGCATGATTTCCCATTCTAAGTTGAATATGTTTAATTGTGAACTAGATTGACGGTACTAGTCGGTTCGGTGATTTGTGAGTAAAAGTTAAAAAGGGATTTCGACCCCAGGTAAGTATGGCTAACTTTAACCTTTGTAGAATCCTCTTGTTGGGTCCGAGTATACAGTATGAGTACCTTGTTTTAAAATATGTGAATTGATTATTCGAATATGTTGAGACGTAAGATTCTATTCTCTTATCGTCCTAGTTGATTGCTATACTACCGTGCTATATGAGATTGTGAAAGGTGTTTTGATGTGCCTATCCTATTATGTGCAAAGCTCGTAAAAGCTCGAGGGTATCGATATGAAAGTATGTGTTAATGAATGAAAGAATGTTAATGTGCCCAAGTGTGGGAATGTATATGATGGCTAAAAACCGTGCGTGGTAAGTAATGAAAAAGGGTATTGTGAAATGATGTAAATGAGTTGAACGATTATGGTAACACCGTGTACATGAATTACTACTTGGTGAGAGTCATTGTGCCTTGAGCTGAAATAGCGAATTGTTGATATGAACTTGTGTTCCTTGAAAGGAAGAATTCTTGTGATTTGATTGATTGTGGTTGTTGTTACGAAATATGATTGTCGGATGGGATCGACTTGCGCGTCGCAACACAAACTAATAAGGATAATGAGATGTGAGGTAATAAGGGTGACCGATGTAATAAGGATGGAATGTGATCATTATCACTGTTGAAATGAAAATCTGGGAAACTCTTGAATATGGTTATGTTGAAAGGGAAAAAGGAGAGATTGTGAAACTTGTTGATTTTGGTTACTTCTTTCCACGTGCATTGATTGATTGGTTCTATTACTGTCTCTTATCTGTGTATTGTTTGATTGTACTTGGGATAAAGTCTGTTCATACATACTAGTACTATTCCACTGTACTAACGTCCCTTTTGCGGGGGCGGTACATTTTCTTATATGAATGTAGGTGGTTCTATAGCAGGTAATTCAGCCTACCGTCAGTAGTGCCTCCTCTCCTTTCCGTCAGCTATTATGGTGAGCCCCATTTCCTCATTGGGCCACGTGTGGCTCATGTCGCCTTATTTTGAGTTTATGGTGTAGTGTAAGGTATAGCCGAGTCCTTGTTGCCGGCAAGTATTATATAAATCTTTTGTAATCATAGAGACTTCGTAGACACAATGTGGGTTGTGTACATATGTATTTTGGGTAAGTAATGGTACGGTTCAGAATCATGATCCACGTTGGTAAAAGTGTTTGGTACCATATGTTGGTAATAATAGTAAAGGTAGAAATGAATTCAAGTTGTAAGATAATTCTAAGTTATAAATGGCTATTTCACATGAATAATGTATATTGAAACCACGGGGTAACGCATGGGAGAGGAAAGAAAAATCAGGTTCGCTTGACCGGGTTCATTCGGTTAACCGCCGGTCTCGTCCCTCAATTTTGGGGCGTGACAAACATGGTATCAGAGCCTAAGTTTGTCAAAGTCTCCTAGGATGTCTTGGAGCCGTGTCTAGTAGAGCCTTTCTTATCGGTGTGTTGTCGACCACATCTATAAGTAGGGGGCTAACTCGTGCATTGTTCCGAAATTCTCAGTAATGGCACCAAAGAAGAGAGGCTCAACTCGGCCTAGAGGCCAATGCCACCCTAAGTGTGGCTGTGAATTCTGTACTTGATGGTGTAGGTGAGAGCGAATCCCTGACCTTGAATCCACCTGGCCTTTTTGTTCCAGACTAGAGTGTTCCTATTCCTGCTGCGGCGGAGTGTGCTGCAACCCCTTCCGCTGATATTCCTGATCCTTCTTCGGATCCAGCTTCAGGTCCCGGTACTTCCGATGGGGACCTCAGGGGAGCTATTCATATGTTGACTCAGTTAGTGGCCGCTCAGGCCCAAGGATCTCATGCTGCCCCTGTGCCCTCTAGCGGACAGGGAGATTCTGCCGGTTCCAGAGTCAACCAGTTTCTGCGGTTGGCCCCTCCAGAGTTCTCAAGTATTGATCCGGAGGCCGATCCACAGGATTTTCTAGATGAGATGTGCAAGACGCTTCGGGTTATGAAGGCTGCTACAAAGATAGAGGGGGTTGATTTAACATCTTACAGGTTGAGGGGAGCAGCGTATTCATGGTTCGAGATGTGGGAGAATTCCCGTGGGGAGGGAAGTCCTCCGACGAGATGGAATGAGTTTGTTGATGCTTTCATGGATAACTTCTTGCCTGTCGAGGCTATGGAAGCCCGTGCTATGGAGTTTGAGGTTCTCAAGCAGGGTAATATGAGTGAGTGGGAGTACCATATGGAGTTCGTGAGAATGTCCAAGTACGCTCCTCAGTTGGTATCGACTATGGGTGCCAGAGTTCGATGGTTTGCTCAGGGCCTCAGTCCCTTGGTTGTGAATGAAGCTGCTACCACTGACTTGCACTCAGACATGAATTATGGTAAGATAGTGGGATTAGCCCAGGCCACGGAGGCTAAAATTGAAGATAAGGTCGGAGAGGGAGAGTATTCGCAGGGCCCGGTCAGCGGGCCACTCGGGGAGTTCAGTTAGAGGAGGGAGACCAGTTCAGGGGAGAGGACCATCAGGGCCATCCCAGTCTTATGCTCAGTCCTCATCCAGTGTACCACCATTAGTGCACCATTATCAGCAGAGCAGTCGCTGGGGACCAGGATCATACAGTAGGAGACCTCATCAGTCTGGTCGTCCAGGAGGGAGGTTCAACAGCAAAGGAGGGATCCATTCCCTAAGTGTGGGAGGTTCCATACCGAGCCTTGTTAACTGGATATCCTGGTATGCTATGGGTGTGGGGTGAGAGGTCATATACAGAGGGATTGTCGTGCGCTCAGTCTGGGCATGGGTAGTGGTTTCGCTCAGCCGTCCGGTTCTTCAGTCGCCGCATCTTCAGTGCGTCCTCCAGCTCCAGCAAGGCATGGTGCAGTTAGAGGTGGAGCTCGTGGTAGAGGTGGACCCAACCGATTCTATGCTTTGAGTGGTCGCCAGAGTGTGGAGGCTTCTCCAGATGTTGTTACAGGTATTCTGGCTGTTCAAGCCCTTGATTGTTATGCTCTTATTGATCCAGGGTCTTCCTTTTATTGCTTCAAGTTTTGGGATAGAATCCGAACAGCTTCATGAGTCGTTATCTGTGTCGACTCCTATTGGTGATTCCATTACAGCCGCACGAGTCTATAGGAATTGTGTTATCACAGTGTGTGGTCGAGATACCACGGCCGATCTTATCGAACTTCGGATGGTAGATTTTGATGTTATCATGGGAATTGATTAGCTTTACTCGTGCTTTGCAAAACTCGATTGCCGAACCATAATTATGAGACTAGAGTTTCCTAATGAGTCAGTTATTGAGTGGAAAGGGAATGATGTGGTGACAAAGGGTAGTTTCATTTCCTACCTTAAGGCCTCGAAGATGATTAAAAAAGGGTGTGTTTATCATTTGGTCCGGGTTGCGGACACCACTTCAGAAGTGTCTGCCCCCGAGTCCGTCCCGATCGTGAATGAGTTTCTTGAAGTATTTTCGGACGAGCTTCCAGGGATTCTGCTAGATAGAGAGATCGATTTCGGGATTGATGTATTTCCATATACATAGCCAATATCTATTCCACCATACAGAATGGCGCCATCAGTGTTGAGGGAGTTAAAGGAGCAGTTGAAAGACTTATTAGAGAAGGGGTTCATTCGGCCGAGTGTGTCGCCGTGGGGCGCTCCGGTTCTTTTCGTCAGGAAGAAGTATGGGTCGCTTCGGATGTGTATTGATTATCTGTGCTCAACAAAGTCACTATCAAAAACAAGTATCCATTACCTCAGATAGATGATTTGTTCGACCAATTGAAAGGTGCGAAGTTTTTCTCCAAAATTGATTTACGGTCGGGGTATCATCAGTTGAAGATCAGGAGCAGGATATTCCTAAGACCTCCTTCAGAACTCGTTATGGCCATTTTGAATTTTTGGTAATGTCCTTTGGACTGACCAATGCTCCAGCGAATTTTATGGATCTTATGAATCGGGCTTTCAAACCGTTTCTTGACTCCTTCGTGATTGTTTTTATTGATGACATCCTTGTCTACTCGCGGAGTCGGGAGGATCATGCTAATCACCTCAGGCCAACTCTACAGACTCTTCATCAACACCAATTGTATGCCAAGTTTTCAAAATGTGAATTTTGGCTGGAGTCAGTCGCGTTTTTGGGTCATGTTGTTTCCAGAGAAGGGATTAAGGTTGATCCCCAGAAGATCGTAGCGGTGAAGGAATGGCCTAGACTAACGACCCTGACAGATATTTGTAGTTTCTTGGGGCTAGCTGGGTATTATCGGGGGTTTGTGGAAGGATTTTCTACCCTCGCCTCCCCATTGACTAAATTGACGCAGAAAGCAACAAAGTTCCAATGGTCTGACATTTGTGAGAGGAGCTTTCAGGAATTGAAATCAAGATTGACTTCGGCACCGGTGTTAACCTTTCCAGAGGGCACAGAGGGATTTATGGTTTATTGCGATGCTTCAAGGGTTGGTTTGGGATGTGTGTTGATGCAACACGGGAAGGTTATAGCCTATTCTTCTAGGCAACTCAAGAATCACGAGAAGAATTATCCGACACATGATTTAGAACTCGCGGCAGTGGTGTTTGCATTAAAAATCTGGCGGCATTATTTGTACGGGGTCCATGTGGACGTGTTCAGACCACAAGAGTCTCAGATATTTGTTCAAGAAGAAGGAGTTGAATTTATGCTAGCGACGATGGTTAGAATTTCTTAAGGATTATGATATGAACATTTTGTACCATCCAGGGAAGGCGAATGTGGTGGCCGACGCTCTCAGTCGGAAGTTCATGGGTAGTTTGGCTCATTTGAAAGTGGATCAGAGGCCTATAGCCCGGGAGATTTATCAATTGGCCAGTCTGGGGGTCTGTCTCTCGACCTCAGACGAGGGAAATATTATGGTGCATAATGGGGTAGAATCATCACTTGTAGCGGAAGTCAAGGAAAAGCAGTATATGGATCCAGCATTGGCGCAGTTGAAGGAGGCAGTTTTGAATAACAAGATTTCGACATTTTCACTCGGTAGCGGTGATGGTGTTTTACAGTGCCAGGGAAGGCTATGTGTGTGATGTGGATAATCTTCGGGAGAGGGTGATGGTGGAAGATCACAATTCCAGGTATTCTGTGCACCCAGGTTCTACGAAAATGTATCATGATCTACAGGAAGTTTATTGGTGGAGCGGTATGAAGAGAGGTGTGGCAGGCTTTGTATCTAAATGTCCGAATTGTCAGCAGGTGAAGGTCGAGCATTAAAGGCCCGGTGGGTTAACTCAGCTTATGGAAATTCCAATGTGGAAATGGGAAATGATCAACATGGATTTAGTGGTAGGGTTACCTCGCACTCAGCGCAAGTTTGACTCGATTTGGGTGATAATTGATCGGCTCACGAAATCAGCTCACTTCTTGCCAGTCAAGTCCACCGATACTGCAGAACAGTGCGCTCAGTTGTATATCAAGGAAATAGTTAGGCTTCATGGTACTCCAGTTTCTATTATCTCAGATCGAGGATCCCAGTTCACGGCTAATTTTTGGAGGAAATTTCAGCAAGGTTTGGGTACTCACGTAAATCTCAGCACGACTTTCCATCGACAGACTGATGGTCAGGCAGAGCGGACTATTCATATGCTTGAAGATATGTTACGGTCTTGTGTGTTAGACTTCAAGGGTAGTTGGGATGATCATTTACCGCTTATCGAATTTGCTTACAATAACATCTTTCATGCTAGTATTCAGATGGCCCCATTTGAGGCATTGTACGGAAGCAGGTGTAGATCTCTGATTGGGTGGTTCGAGGATGGTGAAGCAGAATTGTTAGGGCCAGATCTTGTGCACCAGGCGTTGGAAAAAGTTAGAGTCATTCAAGAGATGATGAAAATCTCTCAGAGGCGTCAAAAATCCTATGCGGACGTTCGTTGAAGGGAATTGAAATTCCAAGTAGATGATTGGGTATTCTTGAAGGTATCTCCCATGAAGGGAGTGATGCGGTTTGGGAAGAAAGTGAAATTGAGCCCAAGGTATTTCGGGCCATATCGGATTGCTCAAAGGATAGGAAAAGTGGCTTATAGGTTGGAATTACCCCCTGAATTGTCATTAGTGCACCCGATATTCCACGTGTCTATGTTGAAGAAAGTGGTTGCAGATCCATCAGCCATCATGCCAGTTGAGAGAGATTAATGAAGAACTATCGTATGATGAGGTTCCAGTTGCTATTATTGATAAACAAGTCCGTAGATTGAGGAACAAAGAAATTGCTTCAGTTAAAGTACTGTGGCGAAGTCAGCACGTTGAGGAAGCCACGGAAGCCGAAAAAGAGATGAAAGAGAAATATCCCCATTTGTTTAAATAAGTCTATTAGTGTTCGTCCGAACTGTCATCTCTAAGCAAGTTATATTTTATGTTCAGTTTTGTGCAAAAGCACCCCATCTTCCCCTAATTGCGTTATTGTTGTAATTTCCCAATGTGTGCTGAAACTGAACCCGTTGTTACTATTTGGGTAGTGTGCAACCCTTGAAGGAAATGAAAGTTTTGTGAAACGTATGTGTTAGGTAAGTGATTAATAGTAGTGTAGGTTGGTAATGATTAATTGAAATGAATTTGGTATATTGAGTTATTGGGTGATTAAAATTGTGTAATGGTGCTTAGAAATGTGTTTCGGGGGCTCTCTGACAGGTAGCTCTAATTTCAAAGAGAACTCTGGAGAAATTTTTCTGAAATATTGGAGTTAGTGAAAATCTGGAAGTTTGCATATCATGCTTTCAAAACTAATTGATTTCCAAAATCCTCATTCGAGGACGAATGATTTTTAAGGAGGGGGAGGATGTAAAGACCCGTAAAATTTTATTGTTTAAATTAATGCCTGTATGAGTCCCCGAGTTGTTTTTATTGTGAACATTTTTAAAACGGACCTAAATTGAGTAAAAAGTACCCCGGGACTTAGAGAATAAAATTTTCCAGAAAGTAGGCGTTATGCGATGCACTATGCGACCGCATAACGTGTATGCGGACCAAATCATGGTTGCATACACGAGCAGATCACTGCCCTATTTGAGGACAACTATGTGCTCCAATATGTGATCACATTTCGGTTCTGCGGACCGCATAGCGGTCGCATTGTTGCCCTTTGGTTTTTGGGAGGGAGGTTATGCGACGCACTATGCGATCGCATAACGTGTATACAGACCGCATAATGGTCTCATACCTAGGCAGATTGTTTTTGATTTTGGCCCATTTTGAGGACCATTCTACGGTCGACTCTGCGGACCGCATGTCAGGAATGTGATCGCATTCCTGACTGCATTCTTGTGTCGGGCTCCTATTTTTCTAATTTTAAAACCCGACCCCAGTTCATTAAAACATCCCTCCCCTTCATTTTTAACCATTTTCTGAACAAAATTAGAGAGAGGGGAGAGAGGGTTCTTGAGAGAGAAAGATTCATCTTTATCAATTGGATTTTCAAAGTCACTCAGGCTTGGAAATTTTGAGTAATCGTCTTCTTCTTCATTCTAACAGGTAAGAATCCCCAACCCTTTTTCCATTGGTTTTCCGGTTTTAAACAAAAAGGGGACTCTCATAAATTGATTCTTGAAAATATAAGTTGATACCTTGCATGCATGCTCATTAATGTCCATAATCTAGTAAGGGGAGAGGGTTGGGGTAAAGTTCACAAAGAAGGGGTGGTGATCTAATAGGATCACATAGCATTCGATAAAATGCTTAAAAGAGTTCAAAGTGTATGCATGATTTCCAATTCTGAGTTGAATATGTTTAATTGTGAACTAGATTGACGGTACTAGTCGGTTCAGTGATTTGTGAGTAAAAGTTAAAAAGGGATTTTGACCCAGGTATGTATGGCTAACTTTAACCTTTGTAGAATCCTCTTGTTGGGTCCGAGTATACGGTATGATTGTTTGAAAATATGTGAATTGATTGTTCGAATGTGTTGAGACGTAAGATTCTATTCTCTGATCGTCCTAGTTGATTGCTATACTACCGTGCTATATGAGATTATGAAAGGTGTTTTGATGTGCCTGTCCTATTATGTGCAAAGCTCGTAAAAGCTCGAGGGTATCGATATGAAAGTATGTGTTAACGAATGAAAGAATGTTAATGTGCCCAAGTGTGGGAATGTATATGATGGCTAAAAACCGTGTGTGGTAAGTAATAAAAAAGGGTATTGTGAAATGATGTAAATGGGTTGAATGATTATGGTAACACCGTGTACATAAATTACTGCTTGGTGAGTGTCATTGTGCCTTGAGCTCAAATAGCGAATTGTTGATATGAACTTGTGTTCCTTGAAAGGAATAATTCTTGTAATTTTATTGATTGTGGTTGTTTTTACGAAATATGATTGTCGGGTGCAATCGGGTTGCGTGCCGCAACACGAACTAATAAGGATAATGAGATGTGAGGTAATAAGGGTGGCCGAGGTAATATGGGAGGCTGAGGTAATAAGGATGGAATGTCATCATTATCACTATTGAAATGAAAATCTATGATGTGAGGTAATAAGGGTGGCCGAGGTAATAAGGATGGAATGTGATCATTATCACTATTGAAATGAAAATATGGGAAACTCTTGAATATGGTGATGTTGAAAGGGAAAAAGGAGAGATTGTGAAACTTGTTGATTTTGGTTGCTTCTTTCCACGTGCATTGATTTATTGGTTCTATTACTGTCTCTTATCTGTGTATTATTTGATTGTACTTGGGATAAAGTCTGTTCATACATACTAGTACTATTCCACAGTACTAACGTCCCTTTTGTCGGGGGCGCTATATTTTCTTATATGAATGTAGGTGGTTCTATAGCAGGTAATTCAGCCTACCGTCAGTAGTGCCTCCTCTCCTTTCTGTCAGTTGTTCTGCTGAGCCCCACTTCCTCCCGGGGTCACGTGTGGCTCATGTCGCCTTATTTTGAGTTTATGGTGTAGTGTAAGGTATAGCCGGGGCCTTGTTGCCGGCAAGTATTATATAAATATTTTGTAATCATAGAGGCTCCGTAGACACAATGTGGGTAGTCTACATATGTATTTTGGGTAAGTAATGGTACGGTTCGGAATCGTGATCCACGTTGGTAAATTTTGTGTGTATTTTGTAAGTGTTTGGTATCATATGTTGGTTATAATAATAAAGGTAGAAATGAATTCAAGTTGTAAGCTTATGCTAAGTTATAAATGGCTATTTCACATGAATAATGTATATTGAAATCACGGGGTAACGCGTGGGATAGGAAAGGCAAATCAGGTTCGCTTGACCGGGTTCATTCGGTTAAGCGCCGATCTCATCCCTCGATTTTGGGGCATGACATGAATGCTCCCGGCTCTCCCTTTTTCTCAATGGTGGTGATGAGTCAAGTTCACCACTTCATTCTTTGTAGTTCTCTTCTTGGTCATCAAATCTTTCAAGTATTTGTCAAACCCCGGCATTTCTTGGAAAGCTTCCGAGCATGGGATGTTTACCGACAATTGTTTCAAGATGTCATAGAACTTTTCAAACTTGCCATCGTCCACCCTTCGTGCAAGCCATTGAGGGAATGAAGGAGTAGGTCGAGGAATTGGTGGAGGAGCTTTTGGGGTCTCCTTCACTTTTTCCTTAACCTCTCCATGCTTTGCTTCTTGGATTTTTACCTCTTGGGAGGCCTTCTCAATTTCAATAACAACCGGCAACTCAACTTCTTCTTCCATTTCTTGATCAAGATTTTCTACATCAACCACTTGTTCGCTTTCATATTGAAGCACCTTACCACTTCTAGTGGTGATGGCCATGCAATGAGAAGATGGTCCGCTTGCACCACCTTTTGGGTTGACAATAGTGTCACTCGGAAGAATACCCTTTAGCTTGGGAGTTTGTTCTCGTGACAAATATCTCATTTGCATCTAGAGCTTTTGAGTGGAGGCGGTGTGTGATCCCACTACCTCGGACATGTTTTTCATTGTTGCATCACTTCGCTCTTGATTTTGAAAGATTCTCTCTAGCATCCCTTCCATTTTGGACTCATTCGAAGGACCCTCCTTGTATTGTGAGGAGTTGGAATATTGCCCTCTTGGTGGAACATAAGGGTTGGAACTTCTATTGGAATAATTGTTGTTGTTGTTCCAAGATCCTTGACCACCTTGATCATTTCGCCAATTTTGTTGGCCTTGCCCTTGCGGGTTTGGCCTCCAATTGTTTTGTTGGCGGAAACCACCTTGAGAATTTTGGACATATTTGGTTTCTTCAAAATCATGACTTCCCATGGATTGCATGTCTTCCACCATATTTACCTTTTTTGTTTGACTCTCAGTGAACATCTTTGTCAACACATCAATGTTGGTAGCAAAACCGGCAATCAATTGGTCTCTCTCTTGATTGTCTTTAATCATGTTGGTAAGATAGGGAGTACCATAGGAAATTCCACCGCTAGCATCCTCCGAGTGCCATGCTTGATTATGCTTTTCCATTTTGTCTAGAATTTGAGTAATCCTAGCGAATGACTTGTCCACGAATGACCTATCTGCAGCATTTTTAGCAATGGACTGGGATAGTGGGTCCAAACCCATATATAATTTCTCCATCAAAATATGGTCTGGGAACCCATGATTTGGTGATTTCACTAGGTATAGCTTGAACCGGTCCCATGCCTCGTGTAAGTGCTCCCCTGGCACTTTCTTGAAGAAAAATATTTTATCTCTGAGCTCTGACTTTTTGCTATCTGGGAACCACTTTGCTAAGAAGGCTCGGACAAGCTCAGGCCATGATGTGATACATTGAGGAGGTAACTTTTGAAGCCATTTTTTTGCTTCTCCCGCCAACGAGTACTTGAACACCCGCAACCTCAAGGCATCATCTGTCACATTGGTTTGTTTGTGCATGGCGCATACACCCAAGAAGTTCCTTAGGTGTTGCGTCGAATCATCATCCGTTGAGTTATGGAACAATCCTTCCGCTTTTAGCATTAGAATCATCCCATGATCCACTTTGAATGTAGAGGCACCAACCACACCGGAGGGAGGATAGCATTGGTGTTATCACGATATTCTTCGATGTTGGAAAAAGGGTTCTCCTCTTCATCATAATCAACGTTGGCCATTGTCACCTAGTCACCAAACAAAACGAGCAACGTGTGATGGAATAGAAAAAGATATAAAGTAAAGTACACATTATCTAGTAATTTCAAAACCGTATTCCCCGGCAACGGCGCCAAAATTTGATACGCTCAAATTACACCTTAAAATAGTGTAAAGCGATCGATGTCAAATATAGTAACCCAACAAGGTTGGGGTCGAATCCCACAGGGAATAGGCGTGAAAAGTTTATTTTGGTAGTGTGAATCTTAACTCAAATCGTATCTCTATTCCGTTAACTGTAACAAGAATATGGGAATAGATTATGTGGTAATTTGATCGAAATAGTGACAAGTATGATTAATTAAAGTTATAATTAATGTGATTAACTAAAGCAAGGTTGTGTCCCCTTCAATGAAATGTAATGCTAATAGGTATTAATATGATATATTTCTAATGGAAGGCCCTTTAGATATGCAAATGATTTCTAAATGACTACCCAATATTTTCCAATAATTGGGTAGTATTTCTTCTTTATGATTTTTCCAACTATAAAAGAGTTACAGTGAAGAGCAATCACTTTATGCCAAATAAAACCCACTTATTTCTAAGCGATTCTATTAAACAAGGTTTAAAGCCTTGAGTCTTTGATATTTACTCCTACCAATCCTAACTCACTTCTCCAAGTAAAGAAAGAATTTAATGGCACTTGTTAATATTCGCAACCACCAACAATCAATGAAGAATGACAAGTAAATAAATATCAACCTACCATTATAAATATATTCAATGTTAAATACCCAATAACATAACACCCATTTAGGGTCCACAACCTTAGTATTTAAAGCTAGCTACTCATGCTTAAAGACAAAAAGATGAGAGTAATAAATGTCATAAAGCTTACAAAATACAAGAATCTTCACTTCTAAAGCTTCCAAAAGAGAAGAATATTCAATGACTGTATTGTAGCCCAAAAACTAGACAAGAATCACCCATAAAACCCCAATAAATCTATTTATAGTGGGATAAAATTCGGGGTGAAAAACGGACAAAATTGCCCTTCCAGGTCAACTATGCGACTGCATTCCTGTCGCATCACAGGAATGCGGTTCGCATTCTTCATGGAGCCATCGCAGATACAAACCCTAGTTTCTAGGTGCATCGCCGCATTCATGTTGTGCGGTCTGCATTGTAGATTTGCGACCGCACAATTGCATCGCATTTCTGAGCTCAGCTTTTGGCGTTGGAGATTTGTGGTCCATTATGCGGCTCGCAAACCAGTTATGCAATCGCATAATGGACTGCATTTTTGCACTTGAATTTTTGCCAAAGAGTATATTGGACTATACGGTCCACCTGCGCATTATGTGGTCCGCATAGCAGATATGCGGTCCCCCCTTGTTGGTTATGCAATCGCATCTTGTCTTTTTCTTATCCTTTTCAGCTTTTTGATCTCTTTTACATGTTCTTGAGTTTCAAACCTCATGCACTGCAAACATCAAAATTCCATAAGTATAAACGATAAATGCACTTAAAAACAAGCTAAAATCTAAGCAATTTGGTATTAAATGTGCCGAAATTCTCCGGCACATCAGGCAGCTACCTAGGAGCCCGAGTCCGATATGCGGAGCCGGTACCCCACCTTTTCCCCGATTCAGGTACTTTTCTATGTTCCTTCGAGGACAAACATTTGTTTTAGAGGTGGAGAATGTGATAACCCAAAAAGTCATCTCTCATTTTATAAGTCAAAACTGTATTCTGAGGCCTAGAAAACCTCCTTTTATCTCACCTCATTTTGCATGCACAGTCCGGGAGTATATCCGGAAAGCTTTTATATGAAAAACTGAAAAAATATTAATTTTGCCTTTAAAATTGAATTTAAGTTGATTGAATTTTGGGTAAACGTACCCGGACCCGTGATTTGACGTTCCCGGAGGATTCGTAGGAAAATATGGGACTTGGCCGTATGCCCGAAATTGAATTCTGAGGTCCCAAGCCCGAGAAATGAATTTTTGAAAGAAATTGTTTTTACTGAAATTATAAGAGTCTTTGGATATTTGATTATATTTGAAATTGATGGTATCGGGCCCGTATTTTGGTTTCGGATCCTGGTACAAGTTTTATAGTATTTAAGTGATTCCTGTAAAATTTGGTAAGAAACGGAGGTCATTTGACGTGATTCAGACGCATAGTTGTGGAATTTGAAACTTTGAAAGTTCTTGAGATTTTCTTTGATTTTGATGCTAAATTCGTTGTTTAAGATGTTATTTTGGCAATTTGATCGTGCGAGTAAGTCCGTAGGATGTTTTTGGGGTTGTTTGCATGTTTGGTTTGAAGCCTCCAGGGCTCGGGTGAGTTTCGGATAGGTATTGGGGTGTTTCGGTCTTAGAAAATCTAGTGAAGTAGCTGTTTTCTGGTGTCTGGTAATCTGTACTATGCGAACGCGTGGTAATCCACACGAACGCGAAGAGTAATTGGGGCGGGGGCTGGGTTTGTACTATGCGAACGAGGCCAGCGGCTCGTGAACACACAACTTTAGGAGGGGAACTGGGGTAGGGAAGCTAATACTGTATGCGACCACATAGGTCACACGCGAACGCATAGCCTTAGGAGGGCTGGTTAGGGGATTTGAAAAAAAAACCTATGTGAACGCGGCCAAAGCACGCGAATACGAAGGCCAATAAGGCCAGTGCTATGCGAACACATCAGACCTCTCGCAACTGCGTAGAGGGTCTGTCCAGGGGTTTAAAATAGTAACAAAAATGGGAATAGGCCATAATTTCATATCTCTTTCCATAGAATCCGACCTTAGGCGATTTTTGAAGAGGGACTTCATCACCAAATCATAGGTTTGTGTTCTTAACCTCATTTCCTTTAATTTCCATCAACACCCATTAGATTTTTAGGCCTAAATCTTGTTCTTGAAGGGTAGAAATTAGGAATTTTTTGAGAATTAGGGATTTTTCAAATTTGGGAATTTAGACCTTGATTTGGGGTCGGATTCCGAAACTAATTATATATTCGGGCTCGTGGGTGTATGGGTGATCGAGTTTTGGTCCGAACTTCGTTTTTTGACCAAGCGGGCCCGGGGTCGATTTTTGACTTTTTGGGAAGAATGATAGAAAACTCATAATTAAGCATTGGGGTTGGATTATTTAGCGTTTATTGATATTTTTAAGCTAATTATGTCTAGATACAATCGAATTCGAGGCAAATTCTAAAGGAAAAGCGGTAATTGAGGCTTGAGTTTGGTCGTGGAATTCGAGGTAAGTGTTTAGCTTAACCTTAGCTTGAGGGAATAGGTATTGTGTCTTATTTGCTACGTGTTGGTATAATGTGCAACATATAGGTGTGGTGACGAGTATCTATACGTTGGTGTCAAGCATGCCGTGAGTCAAATATTGGGATTTATGTGATTTTGAATTAAGCATTACTTGAGTTTAATTTGACAATTATCTATGTTGGTGGTGTTTCTTTGGTATTTATAATTGTTGAGTATTGGCTCGAGTTGAGAATTACTATGTGAAATTGAGTAACTAGGTGAGATTGGTTATAGCTATTTTCCCTTGCCGGGATGATATTGATTCTACTGTTGACTCTCTTGTCGGGTCTTTATGGCTTTATTATTTTTGTTTGAATTGTTGATTTCCTTGCCAGATTGTTGTTGTTGATTGGTTTGGCTGAGGAAGGGTGTAAATCACTAAGGGTGATGCCGTGCATTCTACTTATTATTTGGTGAGGATGAGAGTAAAAGCACGAAGGGTGATGTCATGCATTCTATTTATTATTTGGGTGAAGATGAGAGTGTAAAGCACGGAGGGTGATGTCGTGCATTCTATTTATTATTATTGTGCGGATGAGAGTAAAAGCACGAAGGGTGATGTCGTGCATTCTATTTATTATTTGGTGAGGATGAGAGTAAAATCACGAAGGGTGATGTCGTGCATTCTATTTATTATTTGGTGAGGATGAGAGTAAAAGAACGAAGGGTGATATCGTGCATTCTATTTATTATTTGGTGAGGATGAGAGTAAAATCACGAAGGGTGATGTCGTGCATTCTATT